>CAUYQU010072296.1:0-25491 GCA_963574635.1 Cheracebus regulus
ACTTGGCCCAGGACAGAGACATCAGCCTGGGAAGCAAGGGCTGGACATGCAGATAAATGGTTAATGAGGAGGGAGGATAAATGGGACATTTTTCCTCACCCCATTAATATGGATCAGCAGCTGGCTGACTGAATTGAGACAAAGAGAAAGGAATGTGGAAATGGGAATGGTGTACACAATTTCCTACTTGTTAGACACTAATTTGATTGCTCATTCCTGAGGCCATGTCAGTACTCAGGACATGGGTACTCAGATAGGCCCTGAGTCACCCAAGAGGACACACGAAAGATACTCTCGGTGGACCCTGAAGCATCTGAGAAGGAACCAAAATGAACAGCCACCTTCACAGAAAAGGAGGCTCACTCTCTAAAGAAGAGACACAAAAAAAGGCTAAAGAAGTCTTATGCATCCTGGTTGGTATGCTTGTTTGATTAAGTCACATTGCAGACTCAAATGTCTTGATCTGAATGGCACAGTTAGGAATAGGGCCAAAGCCTCCACCAGAGGTTAGTGGTCCTGTATTCCTGTGAAGATAAAAGGAGTAAAAAAGGAATTCAGACTTTTCTGGGATTTTTGTATCCTGGAATCCACATGACAATATTTCCAGGTTCCCTAGGAAAAAATTAAATTGATGACATCAGAAGGTTTCAGGACACATGCAGAGCCCATGATGACTATGTACTTGTGTGCTTATCTGCATGTGGACAATTCCCTTTGGGCCATGTTGGGTGCTGGTGACCATGGTTCTCACTGCTGAGTGCAATAGAGGTATTGACATTTTGCTGCTGTGCTGCAGAATGTCACTGCTGCCTGAGGGGCTATCCCCCTCATAGCTAAGTATTCCAGGCATTTCAATGGGGCGTATCCACTCCTGCCTCCACCTCCAGGTGAGCTTCCCAAGCCACAGAGCACTGTTCAGCAAAAGCAGGACTGAATGTAAAATGAAAAGCAGGACTCTCCCTAGTTAATTTAATAGTTTCTACAAAAGATTAAATGTCACCAAGCCCCATGCCACAATGGAACAACCCAGTTTGGCAGGTCAAAATTACCTCAGAGGCATGAAGACTGAGAATAGACTGTTAAAGGCTGAATGCCAAGACCACCTGAACAGTAAACCAAGGAAGTATCCCAGACATAGTTAATCACTGTTGGTCTTTGTGGCACCCACTAATAAAAAGGACACCCCAAAGCCAGTAGGCCTCTTTGGGTACTGGGGACTCTATAAACCTTTCCTGGGTGTTCTTTTGGTCACCTTAGTCAAAATCGTGAACAAAGTTGCCAACTTTGAATGGGGCCCTTTGCAACAGTAGCCTGTCCAGCATTGTATTAAGTCTAAATGGTCACATGCTAATCATACAGTTTCTTCCAATTTAATGGAATAATTGTCATGTCAACTCTTTGGATTAAGAACCATCAACCTGAAAACCAGAGCGTTAAGAATTAGAAATAGAGTATTTCAAGCTGGTCAGCTGGCATAACAATGATGAGTCTACAGCTCTTTTTTAAGATATAAATATTCTGCTTATGGGAGTAACAACACCATTCACGGTTAGTGTTTCAGAGCCTCCACCACATCTGACAGCATAGCAATTCAATAGCACAAGGATTTGTGTGCCAGATATGCTTGACTAATAATGAGCTTTTCCCTGTCTATAGAGAAGGCTGCACCTGTGCACATGACAAGATTATGAGCTAAATTTTGCTTTAATTTTTCTGAGGTAAATAATTCGCTTGATCCAAAATCATATTATGGAAGAATTTATTGACTCTGATGAAAGCACTCAGAAAATCCTCACATAATATTTTATGCAGAAACAAAACTGAAAAGAAAGGCAAATTCACATGGAGGAAAATAATGAGTGCCCTCCTAATGTTACATGAGGTTTACTAGAATCACTTGACACCAGCTGTTAGTCTGAGCCCTGATGTGTAGTACAATGTTACCGGTTTAGGAGGAGTCATTCTTCTTGGCAAATTAGGTGTTCAGAAGAGCCAGTAGCCCTGTTAGTGTCAGTTAGCTGAAATTCATATTATTGAGTCCCCACAAGACCTCCATAACATTGGTTCACGAGACTCCCTGCAAAAGCTGGGAAAGGTGACTGATTGAAGCCCATGTGTAGAATCATCCTCATTATTAAAAGCCCCCTGTTAATTAATGGCATTTAGATTAATGTGCACTTGGAAAGCATTTTTTTCAATTATGGTTCATTTTTGAAACATCTAGTCATAGCTCTTCCAGATGACTTTGTCTGCAATTAACCTGTTGCACTTCTTTTGAGGCCTGATGATCTGTCAAAACCAACAGCCAATATTATTAAATTGTTGTTCTCTTTGCAATGTGATCATCAGCTGTGACCCTTGAAGTTTACTCACTGTTAAGATATTTACATTTCCCGGGCTTCCTTGACAATTGCACTGATGTGACTCCATCCAGCATCCATTTTTTGTGAGAACTCTATTTGGCATATCATAATTGTGGGCATGAACATATTGGAGACTTTCACAGGATGCAATAGTTAATAGTCAACATTCGTGAAAATTTGCTCTAGTCCTACCCTTGGAGCTCTACTGGGTTGGAAAAATGTTTTAAGTAAGGAAACCATTTGGTAGAGTTTTAAAAATACAGGCTACAAAAAAATTTTCTGTAGTGAGAGTATGAACTATACATGGTCCAGAATATCATTTTTAGTGGAATGCAACAAAAAATGTTTAAATGTATTTATTTTAGATAATTTTATAAACATGCATATATTACATATATAATAGAATAAACATACTTAAATATGAATACTATATATATTTGTAACAAACATTTAATCATATAAATATATACTAACTTTAATGTATCTTATATACATATACACACATTTTTCCATAAATAAGGTAAATTTTAATGTTTTATTGAAATACTAGTTTTAATTTTGTCTTTAATTTTCTCTTAACTTCATAATTTGATTACTATTCACATTTATACCACAAATTTAAGAAAAAATACATGTCCGTATATATAGGCAGAGGTGTAAATACTGTATCAGTAAGCTTAAAAATTTTTTTTATATCAGTAAGCTTTTATGCATTAAT
Organism: Cheracebus regulus; assembly: GCA_963574635.1. NCBI lineage: Eukaryota > Metazoa > Chordata > Mammalia > Primates > Pitheciidae > Cheracebus > Cheracebus regulus. The sequence goes on from CAUYQU010072296.1 coordinate 3,082, forward strand.
GTTTGGTAACTAGCACAACTCAGTGGCTGATAACAGTAAACATTTCTTTTCATGTTCATGGATTCTCATGTTCACAATCTTCTGGCTGATCCAGAAATGGCTCAGCTGAGTGGTTCCTCTGCAGAGCACTGAGCTCATCTTCAGCCAATAATATCAATTAGTCTGAGAACAAGGCTGAACAGCTGTGACTACACATGACACAGGATTCTCATTGCGGGTCACAGGGGTCAACGACATCCCAAATCTCACAGCTGAATTTAAGTTTAATAATTTCTAACATAGCTTCACACATTTAAAATATATTCTTTTATTCCAGGGAGTACAAATTTTCAAGAAAATATTTACTCCATTTAACTATAGAGATGTCTGATAATTCCATGAACAAATAATTATGTTTTTACCTTTGTAATCCTGACAATATTTTCAAATGTAAATTTGTGTTAACAAGAATATAAAGCTGGATGTTTTTTCAATATGTAGCTTTAAATATAATTTTGTTTAAATGGTCTCACTGGAGGAAAAATCATTTTAAATTATATAATATCCATTTCTGCCTCTCTGACGTTCTACAGAGTGGCCAAATAAGAGGTCCTCCCATGAGATTTGGAAGTCAGAAAAGGATGACTCAATGTTTTCCACTGCTACCCAAGACAGACACAGGGACAGATGTGAGGACTAGAGAAACACCTGGAAGGATGCTGTAGATAGCTGAGAGCATCAGCACCCCTACCCCTAAGCTTCCAGACGGAACTGAGAAGCACATGGTTAGATAGCACATACTTCCTGGGCAGATGCTGTTCTGTTTTCTGAGGGAGCATCAGAGAATCCTGCTTCTAATATCAACATTCCTGACTATTTCCTTGGCTTTGAAAGGTTGTAGTGTGAAAGTTAATCATAGAAATTGGGTTATTCTTGTCATATACAACAGAGCCAGGAAACCAGGAGGGAAAGGCACTCAGGGTGCAAAATATTGTTTCTAGAATGTAATTGAAGTAGGCCCTCTTATTCCATGGCACCAATGTTGATGGTTTTTTTGAATAAATATAGAAATGGACTCCCCTCGTCTTAAAACTCAAGATAGTTACATTTGTCTTATCTGAGTTCTTTTTTCAGGAAACCAACCATCAGGCCTCCCAGATACCATCAAGGAGCTGAAACTTACATATCACTGAATCAGGTCAGTAAGACATCAGAAACTTCACCCATTATGATTGCCTAACTGACCTCTTGCTTCCTGTTGACCAAATTATCTTCCTTACTCCTCCCTAATTTCTGTTTTCCCACACTTTTTTCCCTGCTATATAAAACCCTAATTTTAGTTGGTCAGGGAGATACATTTGAGAATGGCATCTCATCTCCTCAGCTGCAGCACCTGATTAAAGCCTGTTCCTTGTAATAAATACTTGCTGTCTTAGTGATTGGTTCTCTTTGTGGTGAGCAGCAGGATCTACATTGCATCCCTGGCAATTCACTAACAAAATTCTCTGCAAGCTTCACTGCTCTGGTTTATTGTAACCTGAATTCAAATTTATTCACAACTTCTGAGATAACCTGATATAATTCTAGGATTCACTTTATCCTAATCACTGATTACCAGTCTGAGCTTGCTAACACCCAATACTTATGAGTGCCAATGAACTTTATCAAAGAGCAATAAATAACGTTTTCCCTTTTTCATAAAACTCCAATCTTCTCTTTGTTCTTCCAACATATTGAAAAGCACTGAGTTTTCCTGTATGCTCCATTTGGCAAATACTTCTTTGCAAACAAAACATTAAATTTAGAGATTCATCTCTACATTTTATTTAGACTTCAGAGTTTAGACTCTAATCCTCTGTAGTAAGACTCTCTGGGAAAGCCGGGAAAGCTGACTGACTGAAGTCCGTGTGTTGAATCATCCTCATTATTAAAAGCCCCCTGCTCATTAATGGTATTTAAATTAATGTGCACTTGGAAAGCATTTTTTTGATTATGGTTCATTTTTGAAACGTCTAGTCATAGCTCTTCCAGAATGACTGCTTAGAATATCTATAGTGGCTTCTTCTCTGTTATATGAATTCCAACTAAAGTCATAAATTAGACTCCTCAGGTGTAATGATCTCTGTCTTTATTAAATCAGCGGAGGCATTGCTATGTCTGTGCAGTGGGGCCAAGAAAGAGAAAAGAATTAGGGTGCAGAGTGACTTCATGTCTCCCTCTACCAACACCACCAGTGTGGCTGCATCTGAGGAACATGCTCAGCTGATGGAGGCGTCAGGAGGAGCAGCTGGGGCAGCCCAGCCTCACACATCTGCTTCCCTGGGGGTTTATGTTTGGGTTTGTAATACTGTGGGAGGGTAACTGTTATATTGTTGACAGTAATAAGTTGCAAAATCTTCAGGCTGCAGGCTGCTGATGGTGAGAGTAAAATCTGTCCCAGATCCACTGCCGCTGAACCTTGACGGGACCCCACTTTGCAAACTGGCTGCATCATAGATCAGGAGCTTAGGGGCTTTCCCTGGTTTCTGTTGATACCAGGCTAACCACTTGCTAATACCCTGACTTGCCTGACAAGTGATGGTGACTTTCTCTCCTACAGATGCAGACAGGGAGGATGGAGACTGGGTCATCTGGATATCACATCTGACACCTGAGATTGGAAACATAAAAACAAATATTCACACAATTAATCATGTTGTAAGAGAACTTCCCTGAGTAGCCAGGCAGTACTGAGCACACTGGGATGAGGAAACTGCTAGTGTTCTTGTTCCTTACCTGGGAGCCAGAGCAGCAGAAGCCCCAGGAGCTGAGCGGGGACCCTCATGTCCATGCTGTGTTCTGCCTGAGACTGACTCCTGCATAGGTGTGATGAGTCTCTTAATAAGTCTTCTGGGTAGGAGGCTGTGCTCTGGGAACATGCAAATGAGCAGGGGATGAGGCAGGCTGGGCACAGCTGCAGGGCTGGCTCAGTATCTCAGCACTGGCTCAGTATCCCCAGGTGTCTCACATAAGACCAGGGTAGCACAAATTTGTCTGTAGAGAATGTGTTTCTGCTTCAGACTATTTTGTTATGAGAAACATTCATTAGGTATTTTTTTTTTTTTGACAATTTGAATTATTCTTCAGGAGTTGATGAAGTAATGCATGTCATTGGTATATGGGGATTTTTTAAGAGAATATTCTTGTTTGTAGGAAACACATAGTAAAATGTTAAATGGTAGGATTCTCAGGTTTTCAAAAGTCTCATATAATTCCCATTAGGGGAAGGGTACTTTGTGCTATACTTGCAACATTTCTGTGAGTTTAACATTGTTCCTTTCTAAAATAAATAAAAAATACAATTTATCAAAGCAATTTACTACAGATACCCAAAGATGATACCATGTTTTCTCAGTGCATGCAGCACTCACAGATCCACCATTATCAAGAGCTACAGGTCTCTTTAATACACAGAGACTAAATGGACTGCACCTTATTCTTGCTTTGGGCACCTTCATAGTCTACCTTCTTTTCTGCCGTTGAGTATTATTTCCCAAAGTCCATCTCTTATTGAGGGCGGCCACTGCATGCAGCATGTCCCTGTCATACACCATTAATGACAATTTTCTCTTTTACTTTTTATCTATGAGTGGGACATCATCCTGACCCAGACACCAGCCTCCCTGTTAACATTTTTAAGAAAGAGGCACTCAATCTCTTATCGAACAATTGCCTAGGTACATGGAGAGATCAGTTGGATCGAGATGAAACTGGACATGGATTTGCACTCCTCATGTCTCAAATCTCTAATGTGCCCAAAAATGCCTCAGCCTTGCTGAGCAGCAGGGGAAGTGGATCCAACTAACTGTATCAACATTAGTGGGCAGCAGCCTGGGGCTCCTCACAATTTTACTGATGTCTGACTAGGGGAGCCAAATCACAGTGCTGCAGCCTGTGCACAAACCTCCCTGCTACTTTGTAAGCAAGCCTGATTTTTAAGGGAACTTGCTTATATTGGGAGAAGTGAAGAAAGTTCCATTTGTCCCCTAAAAGTTTGCTCAAAATGAACTGACAAAGGGAAGATTAATAAGAGAAAAGGCAAAAAAAATATATCACTTAAAGTGCAGTGAGATATCATAGCAGGGTGATTACCTAGATAACTCAATGAGATCCAGGTGTTTATATTTCCTTTACAGGGAAGAGAAAATTGGAAAGTGTAGGCAACCTAGAGAGAATAGATGAGAATAGAAGCGCATCCTATCAACTTCCAGTCTCTTCTATTTTTGATTCCTGTTTTGTGTTAATCTTCCCTGATATAAAATTTCTCAGCAAGAACTTTCTTGACAATTGGTTTCCTTCTGGAGAATCTGCTTTTAGGCAGATAAGGGATATTTAGGAAAAGCCTTTTTGTGTATTTGCTGCTTTCTGAATGCCTTTGGTTTTACATAATCATCATACCAATGCAGCATAGTTTGAGATGTTATTCTCTGGATTCCTTTAACTGTAACCCACCTGCCAAGATCCTGTTCCAGAGAGATGCAGCTGCAGGTTGAAAGAGCAGTTGATCCCTGAACAACATGGAGGTTAGGGCACTGTCCACTGGTGCAGCTGAAAACCTGTGTAGAACCTTTGCATCCCTATCTTAAGTACTAATAGCTTACCTTTGACTGGGAGCCTTAGTTGTAAAATAGATAGTTGATTAACATTTTTAATGCTATATATGTTATATTCTCTATTCTTCTAAAAATGTATGTTAATGAAAAAATGTTATTAAAAAACCATAAAATTGAGAAAATATATTTACTACTTATTAAATGCTTGGTCACAAATGACACACAATGAAGAAAATATAAGGGGATCTTCAAAGTTCAATCCTGAGTTATTTAAGGGTTAACTGTGCCATGATGAATGTAGCAGTCCCCATCTGGAGTCTAGGACTTTCTCCTTTGCTGTACCTCTGCTGACTTCCAATGGCCATATATATGTCTTATGATCTTTATGATCTTGGGGCAGAGAGCTCTGCTTGTATGCACTACTGGCCAGATGGCCTGGAATGTGTATCTCTTAGAAAAGTGCTATGGCTTGACTGCGTCCTCCAGAATCGATCTGTTGTAAAGTTAATTCTCAGTGTAATGGTATTGCCAGGTGGGGCCTATTGGGATGTGTTTAGGTCATGAGGGTGGAGCCCCCTAGTGGAATACATTAATGCCACTATAAACAGGGATTATAGGTCTGGGATCTCTTTCTTCTACTTGTCTGTCATGTTAAGACATGGCCTTCCTTCCTTTGAAAGACTCAATGCTCCAGGCATCATCTTGATAGTAGAGAAAGCAGACCTTCACTTGCCCATGCCTTGATCTTAAATTTCCCATTATTCAGAAGTGTGACAAAATAAATTTATGTTCTTATTAATTACACACTGACAAAGAACCTGTTGAAAGAGAACAAGAAAGGCACTTCACAACCAGTGAGGACAAGATGAGGTGTATACTTACCCCAGTCTCCTCATCTTTCAGGTGGAATAGCCCAGAGGAATTTAGTCCTTGTTTCCACATGTGGTTGATCTCCAGTTATTGTGAGTCAGATGGGTTGTTGATGTGTCTTTTACCATTCATGTTCTGTTCCCTCCCTCTCTTTCCTCCTTTCCTCCCAGTGTAAATTTGCTGCCTAAACAGGAATCCTCATTGCTGGTAGACCTAAACAAAGACAGTAAAAAAAAGAAATAGTTAATATTTTGTATGAGGAGTATTTCTCATCAAAATTCTTATCAGTTCTCTTTCTATGACATGTAAGAATATTCGGGAAGCACTTGAGTTTTCTTTACCAATCCATTTTAGATTGAATTTATGCCATGATTATTGTTTTTTCTGTGTGTTAAAACCAAAAATTAAGTTGTAAGCCACCAACCAGCTGAATGAGCTTCTCTTTAGTCAGAGAGAACTTCAGAGAAATCTGAAAAACTAGGTTAGGCCATGACTGGCAGGTGGGTTTAGATGTGCTTCATTATACTCTCCTCCCTTTGTAATTCAGATTCAACAGATCAGCATTCTCATTACAACAGAGATCATTGGACTGACTAAATAGATGCTTTGTAGCAAAAAGATGCCACACTCCAACACGACTGATAATAGGCCCTGAAGAAAATCAAAATATTTTACCCTAAAAACATTTCTTTGATATATTCTGAAGTGGCCCTGCAAAGCTGCCTGTTGTGGGAGAAATTTGCATTCTGTAGAGAATCTCCTCCCCTTATTAAGTCTTTTCCAAAGAGTCTGATATTTTGTTTAAGGTCTAGTAAGCAACATTCACCATCTACTTTGTCTGCTACCCATAGGATTCATCTACATGACAAGAACCTTGGCTTCCACACCCAATTATCTAAACTCTAGCATTTCTTTATGATGACTTCAACTCTTTAGAAAGAGCTTAACTCTTTCAACCAGTTGCCAATCAGGAAAGCTGTGAATCCACATATGACCTGGAAGCCCCTGCTTCAAGATATCTCACCTTTTCAGGACAAACTAAAGTATATCTTACATGTATTGATTTATGTCTTTGCCTGTAATTTCTGTGTCTCCCTAAAATGTATAAAATCAATGCGTAATCCAACCACTTGGGCACATGTTCACCGGACCTCTTAAGGCTGTGTCACAGGCCATAAGCCTTATCTTTGGCAAAATAAACCTATAAATTTATTGAGACTTGTCTCAAAAACTGTTTGGTTTACACTGGGTCACAAACTTTAAAAATCCTCTAAAACTAGCTACACGTCAATAAATCTACATGAAAGACAGTGGAGTGAGCATACCCCAACAGTTAAAACTCACAAGTTAGAGGAACCTGAGTTTAAGATTTTGTCCAGCTCTCTTGCTTCATAAAAATACACTGTCATTTTTTAAATTTTACTTTAGAGAAGGACAATTTTGGGAAATATATTTATTGTTGGTGGAATGAATAATGTCCCCAGCCCAAAAGATGTCCACGTCCATGTCTATGGAACCCAACGGTTACAAGAAGTATTCAGAAATTATTATAGGATGATAAAGAGTGAAAGGGGTCCTTGGAAAACTTTCATTTCCTTTAAAGCAGTTCCGGAAACATTTCTTGTCTAACAGAAAGGCCTGGCTCTTAGAGTCAGGCTGGCAAGCTTTGCTATGCAAATACCAGCCATTAGAAACTGGGTCCACCTAAACATGGCAATTCCTGCCATCTTCTCCTTGGGACCCACATATGCCTGGCAACCTGGCTGCCCTCACAAATCCTCATGTGAGTAGAACATTATGGTGCCATTTATTTGCATATTAAAAGGCTGGGGTGGGAGGTCCAGTTTATTTGCAGGCTAAGTAAATGACATGCCTGGTCAAACCAATCCCCTGAGCCCTATGTAAATCAGACACCACCTCCTCCAACCTCCTCAAATAAGCAGCCCCTTGTCCACCACACATGTTCCAATCCCTCCTCCCTCTGTCTCTGTATGAGGGAGCTCTTTTCCTCTTTTTTCCTTCTTATGTATTAAACATTTCACTCCTTAAAACCACTCCATGCGTGTCTGTGCCATTTTAACTAAACTGGGAAACAAGAAACCTGGTGTTCCTCCAGTCACTGGAGTCGTATCATAAGGTATCCATATTGGATAGCTCACATAGCAAAAAAAGAACTTGACAGATATAAGTTAAGGACTTAGAGAATAAGCAACCTGGTTACCCTGATGAAACCAACGTAATCACAAAGGTCCTTAAAATAGAGAAGGAGGCTCGGAGTCAGAGAGGATCTGGGACAATGGGGAGAGATGTGGTTTGTAGAAGGAAGAGGCCATGGAACCACAAATGTGGGAGCACCTTGAAGATAAAAAGCAGAGGATCCAGTTCTCTCCTCTGGAGCCTCCAGAAGGATTATAGCCCTACTGACACCTTAACATTAGCTCAGTGAGACTTCTGACCTCCAGAACTACAGGGTAATACATTCATGTTGTGTGAAGCTAATAAGACTGTGGCAATTAAACCGCAGCATTGGAAATTAATGCAAAAGGAAGAGATGTTTTTTTACCTCATGGTTGTCCTCCATTCTTGGAAATATTTCCACCTTGTTATCTGGTGTCAGTTATGATAAGAAACAGCGAAAATTTTTCTGAGAGAAGAGCTAACATGAGAATTCTTTTTAGCTGAAAATCTCTTGAGTAAAATTCAGTGATTATCTCTTATATAATCTGGGTATCACGGAGTTTAGGGGTCAGATCTCACAGCATGTGATAGAAGAAAGGGGGTTATTTTGTTTTCATATTAGGAAGGAAAATTAGATTTTCAGGACACAATCTGAGAGGGACAGACTGAGTCAGAGATACTGTAAGAGAAAGAGCAGATGTGGAAGGAGTCAGGGCAATGAAACATGTGTCCCTGCTCCCATATCTAAAATGAAGTCATTGATTTTAGAAAGTGAAGCAAAGCTCTTCACCTTCCATCTTCTTATGAAGGATCAGATTCTTCCCAGAGTCCCTGCCCCGCCTTCACTCCCCTGACACTGCATAGTGGAGCTAATCACATGTGCCCCTAATCCCCGCTCCTGTCTCAAGCTGGGAGAGGCTCACTGTCCTCACCATGCCCAGCAAGATACAGCTGGGGCCCTAGGCACCAAAGGAGAACAAGATGGTTTCTGTGCAGGTGATAAGAGCTTTACCCACGCTTTACATTTTGCTATAATTTAAGTAAAGTTGTGTGGGAGGAGTGAACATATGGGCAACTGTATCTGGTGGGGTTGGAAGAGGTCAGGCTCTGAGAATGACAATGACTTCACATTTCTAATTTTCCAGGTGGCAAATGCTAGCATAAGCAATTGTGGAAATGTGGACTTTGAGTTTAAGAACAAGACAGACTTTCAGATACTGCAATAAATGAGGAGGCATTTGGAATAGGGTCCTTTACCCAAGGCTAAGTTCAGGCTGGCAGTGCCTGAGAGTTGCCAGGCATTGGCCCTGGGCTCCCCTAAGTCACAGGGCTGATGACCTGGGAGAAACCACAGGCCCTGTCCATAGGGCTTCCTGGCAGGGACTTCAGGGAAGGAAAATGCTTACAAATTTATGAGAGCTGCATTAGACATTTATTCTGCAGCCTGGCAAGAGTGAAAGTCTCAGATTCCCAAACCTTAGGTCTGCAGCTGGGTTCCTGGTCTGGCTGCTGTTGGCTCTGTCCTCCCTGGTCCTGAATGACTGGGACCCTGCTGGAGCAAAAGAGAGAGGGCCAGCAAATGTCCTCAAAGTCTTTACTCAGCCAGACTCTGTTCTGCTTGGACAGAAAAGAAACACATGCTACACAAATAAACATAAAATTATGTGTAGATGTAATATGAACTTATAAACTTTACATATTGAATACATACAATACTTTAGAAATAAGTTGTATTTATACATTTGTATATAGTATGTATCTATTTATAAATAAATATGTGATGCACATTTATATATAAAGAGATATAACTTTAATTGCTAGTATAAAGTATAGTTTTAAACTTTAATACATTCAACATGAACACTGAAAATAAGCACTGGGTGCACCACCTCATGGCCCCTTCCTCACTACGGGGCCTGATGGTCATAAAGCTCAGGACCCTCTTCCACGTCCACCGTGGACCGAGAGCAGCAAGCTGCCCATTGCTGAGGATCATAAGTGACTTGAGACTGGGTCTGTGGAATCACAGAGCAACAGATGCCCAGGAGAAGGATAGTGGGTCTGGGCCCTGAATGGAGGGAAGTTTTGTCCACAGAGCTCAGCATAGACAAGCCCTCTTCTGGTCATTTCCGTTAAAGAAAGCAGCACATGTGGCTCAGAGGCTACAGGATTAAGCCTCTCCATGATTCATTCCCAGCCTCCCCTCTGACTGGGGTGATGTGGGATCTCTCTGCCCAGTATTCATAGCTCACCAGCTGCTAGGACTCTGTTGACAATGGCCTATATCTGTCCCATGCACAAGCTTCTCAATAGTTGCCATTTTACTTGCTGGTCTCCAATAACCACAACTTGCCAACCATGACCCTTCCACACAGATTCATGGAGTGGAGTCAGAACTATGGGTTCAGTTATGTGCCTGGCTATGTATGTAAGAGAGACAAGGCACGGACAGTCCATGTCTGAAGTAAGGATGAATTTTCATCATGAACTTGAAGTAGGAGGTGGGAGAAAACATCTGACATTCTCCATGCAGGGATGCCCACAGATACACTAGAGGTGGGAAGGGGGTGTGAGGCAAAGAGGGAACGCAAATTCAGAGGTGTCCCCCAGCCCATTCACCTGAGAAGGTTTCAGACCCTTAGCAGCAGAGCAATTGCTAGGGAAGATGTATGCATGACAAGAGACAGGAAGAGGGAGCACCTGCCTCTGAAGGCATCTTGGTTACTGATGGCCAGAGTGGCATCTGTTCAGACACACTGCCCCTGACCCAGCAGGGATCATCTCCAGGAGGACAGCAGGTGTCAGCAGGAGCTCTGATCCAGGCCTAGGTTCTGCTGGTGCCAGGCTAGGATGTTCTTTATACTCATGCCAGTCCTGCATGTTACGGCGACCCTCTCACCTGAGACAAAGGGAGGGTGACGAAGATGGTATCCATGCCACATGCTCACTGTCAGCCAAGTGGGGGAACAAACATGCAGATCCCCAAATATTAATACAAAGCAAGTAGTTCACTCAATTTGATGCAATTCTGATCAGAAAGAAAAACAGACTATCAACTTTCATCATCAAGGAAATGTTAATGTTTAACATAAATGATCTGAGGATGAAGTCTCTGTTCCTCTTCCTCACTAGACAGTCAGAACAGCAGGAGGAAGAGAAGAAAAGCTGGGTCCCAAAGCCCACAAAGTGCCTCCTGAGGCTGACCTTGCTCAGATAAGGTGGGGACAGTAGACTTTCTGTTGGGACTGCCACAGCGAAATTCCTTGGGCTGGATGACTCAAAGAACGGAAACTTATTTCTAATGGTTTGGAAGGCTGGAAAGTCCAAGACCAAAGTCCGGCAAGGTCTGCTTTCTGCAGAGAAGCCTCCTTCTGATTTTCAGATGCCACCTTCTGTCCATGTCCTCACATGGCCTTTCCTCACGGCCTGCATGGAGGGTGGGGTTGGAGGAGAACTCAGTGGTGTCTTGTTTTATGAAGACACTAGTCTTCTTGAATCAAGGCCCCACCCTTATCATTTCTTTTAACTGTAATTACCACCTTATATGCGTTATTTCAAATGCAGCTATATTGGACATTAGAGCTTCAAAATAAAATTTCTGAAGCAGAATTTGGCCCATAGCAGGTGGGCTTTGGGGACACAGCCAAGGCAGCAGTGAAGGAAAGCTGGGCTTCTAGTCTCAGAGCACAGAGCACAGGGATGGTTCCCACAACTCAGGACACTGGCAGCTCCTCACAGGCACTCTAGGTCACACAGAGTCCACATTCCAGCCTTAGGGCTACCTGTTGATAATGGGACACTATCACTCTTAAACTCTCTCAGTATTTCTATAACCAGGCTCATATCTTATGGTTATTATGGGGTTTGTCTACCATGTAATATCAGGATTGTGGCTTAGTTTCTTATATAGGATTATAGATACAGAGTCCCAGTGAGTCTTGACTGTGAGTCTTTTCATTGGTGTTAATGAAGGGAATGCTAGGCCAGATTCATCCATCACTAGGCCAGATTGAAAAAATAATTTCTCTTCTCAATAAACTAGTTACATTGTTGAGGACGAGAGGTATTCAGAAAATTTATTTGTCTGAAAAGTATTTTGGGCTAGACTCTGTGACCCATGTGAGATGCCAACGGTTTTGGAAAAGGAATGATGGACCATGAGGAATCCTGCAGGACATAATGGCAGGGTGGGGATGGGAAGCACAGGGCCCAGGTGTGGAACTGTCAGCCCAGCCTCATTCTTCTGATCCAAGAAACCCTTCCAGAGGACCACAGTGGCTGCTCCAGCCAGAAAGGATCCTGGGCGACGCTGCCCTCTGAACGAAAGCTGCTGAGGGTGTGCTCTGAGGTTCAGCACTGAGTGACCACATGCCATCATTTAGGTCAGCACTAGCAAAAACAATTTTCCTAAGATGATGAAAATGTCTGTATTTATGCTCTGCAAGGGTAGCTGTTAATCATATGTGATTACTGAGACCTTGAAATTTACCATGTACAACTAAGAATCTACATTTTTCATTGTAATTAATTCTAATTTACATGTTTTCAGATATGCATTGCTAGTGTTAACCACGTGAGACAACACAGTTTTAGACAATAATAACCAACAATGTCATCAGGACAACTAAGTTGCTAATTAACGACAAGTTCTTTTCCAGGACCATTGCACCAAGGTGGGGCTGTATGTTGGTCCAAGCAGAGCACATGGGTGGATCTTCGGAACTTTTCTGGATTCTGCTGCTTCTAGGCAGGTGATAGAAACTTTTGGAGAGACTGAGAAAGAGACAGGAGACTGGGGTCCACAGTGTTGCCACTCAAATCTGAGGTGGAAACAAAACACAAATCTTCCCCAGTGTTAGTGATGTCCTACTCTGTGGACTTCCCAGCAGAGTCCTGCTGGCTGGTCAAGCAGGAGGTGAATGCAATGTAATCAATTTCTGTTCCAGGGGACATATGAACCCTGTCACATGGAGCCCCCACAGCTGAAATCAGGCATTTGATTATTATAGGACTGGTTGACTCTTATAGAGGTTATAAAAAAGAATACTTTTTCAAAACACAGTTGTTTATCTGAAATCTCCTGGTCCCTGCTCTCCTCATGGTGATCCATGGTCTTTGCTCTTTACCTGGTAGCTTTATTGTCTTCTCACGGCTCAGATACATCTTCAGTATGACCCTGAGACCTTCGCTGATCACCACAAGTAAAAGGCCTCAGCCTCTAGATACCACATACCTTTGCCTGATTTTTATGCAGTTTGTCAACAACTGAAATTATTCTATTTAGCTTCATTATGTGGTTATTGTTCTCTGCATGGCTCATTCTCCTACTGAATATCAGTACTTGGGATCAAAATTGGTCTTAATTATTCACATGCACCTAACCCTCTAATGATGACATTTACTTGTTCCTGAAAAATCTGATATTAAGTGAAAATTCATTAAATTAAAAAATATGTCTGTCTTCTTTATTGCAAAAATATATGGTACTTCCCCTCAATTAAAGACACTTAACTACTTCTACAGTTGAAAAAATTAATTGGACATGGATCTATAAAACTCATTTATAGGAGTAACAAGCATCATTTTGAAATTTTGTTTTGCGTGTAAAAGGTCTGATATGATTAATCGTCCTCAACACAAAAGGAAGAAAGGCCCCTGTGGTGGATGGGGCCTGATAGAGACAGTGGCGGAGTCAGTTCTTTGAAGCCTGCAGAGGGTCTAATGGGTGACCTCAGCCAGGTGTCCAATATCAGGACCAGATGTTTCTAATTACAACTTTCTTTTCCTTAAGCTTTCTGTATATTCATAGAATAAGTAGAATACGAGCTGAAAACATGTTTCAGACACATAAAAGCAGCTCCACACATAAAAACGAAAGGATCTTACAGAATGCTGTCTCTTCCTCAGCCTTTCTTGATATTAAGTTTAACCAACAGTGGTTCAAAATTCAAGATTTTTTCTAGAAGATGTTCCCCAACTTGAAACATCTTGTGGAGAAAGTTGGTGGCAGTGGCAGTGTCTGAAACACATTATTTCTTACAATGCATTTTTCCACTCCTTTAGATTAAACTATCTGTATTACTAAAAAAAATTGACAGAAAATTGATGCACCTTTATGTGCCCAAATACGATGAGAATCTTTAACAAAAGGGTCACTGAGTATGGGTCTGCTTCTCAATGACTGCATTGTATTCCAAAGTTATTTTTAAATAAATAAATAAATACCCAGAAAACAAAGTCAAAAAATGAATTTAGTTTCTCTTGGTATTAAAAAAATGTTAATAATGTTATTATTTCAATCAAGAATAATGAAAATTTAAAAAATAGATTTTTTCAAACTGCAGTCTGAATATTAGAGGTGAAAAAATAGGAGACAGACAATGCTTTTGATGTGCAGGAAAGAACATTCTAAGGATCATGGGTGATCTCCCTGTGTTTCACATGTCTAACAAGATATAAAATAAAATGTCCATTTGGTTTTTACATCTTACTTGAGTTCCTGAAGCTATTTTCTCTTTATAGTATTTTTTTTTTGATCCACTCAGATTTTGGTGAAGCAATTGTTATGGAGGAATTAAGAGTTGCTAATTTCAGCCTTCTTCGGCTTGTAGCCCTGTTCCTGCTTCTAAGACTGGAAACAAAAGACACTGATTCCTTTATTATATTGTTTCTGGGATAGCCCCTATTTTCAAAGCCATAGCTAGATATATTTGTAATTCTTTTCCCGATGGACCAGTTTCATGTATCAAAACCCAAGTATTCATTGAAAGTGAACCTTAGAGGTTAATCTGAGTTAACAAATATAAGACTTCACAGAGCTGCTTTGGCAATAGGAACAATGTATCATTTCTTTGAACCCACAATGACTGGAACCTGAATCCATGGCTCTTCTGTCACTAGAGCTCTAGGTCAACACCGAATTGTTTCCTGATCTTTACCCTTTAAAGCGGTTTCATCATAAATGAGTTACTGTAGCCCTGAGTAATAATCCATCCACGGAAAGACAAGGGAGAAGTAATCTTTAACAACTGTTCCCCTAGTTTGAATGTGATTGTGGGTAAAGATGAAAGTATGAGGCACTAACTCTTGGATATTAGTTCTGTTGAATGGGACGGATCATTTCCCCAACTGCACCTGCAAGGATCATAAAAACAGGGTATTGCTCAGTTTCTCTTTTCAGCCAGGCTGAGATAGTTTTTGTTCTGGATTGTAACACAGTGTGAGGCTGACTATTACCCTGCTGACAGTAATACGTTGCAGCATCTTCGGCTTCCAGGCTACTGATGGTGAGAGTGAAATCTGTCCCAGATCCACTGCCACTGAACCTCGAGGGGACCCCTGAGATGGACTGGGAAGCATACCTGATGAGGAGCTTTGGAGCCTGATCCTGTTTCTGCTGGTACCAGTGTAAGTAGTTGCTAATGCCCTCACTGGCCCGGCAGGTGATGATGACTTTCTCCCCTGGAGTCCCAGAGAAGAATGCTGGAGACTGTGTCATCACAATATCACCCCTGGAGGCTGAAACCATACAGCAAACATTAGCACAATATAAGCATCTGCTTAATGAAATCACCACTAATCTAATAGGACAAGATGAAAAAATATGCATTACTTAAAAAAAAATCGCATTTAAAAACAAGCCAACTTCTGTATGGTACTAGGTTCCTAATGAAGATAATTAATGATTCAAAGAATAAGTTTTAGTTTTAAATGTTCTTACCTAAAACCCAGAGGAGCAGAAGCCCCAGGAGTTGCAATGGGGACACCATCTCAGTGCTTTTGACTCTAGTTTTGCTGAAGACACATCTAGGAGAAAAAGCCTCTTATAAGATACTGAGAGGCAGGACCATTTCAGATGTGGGAGGAAAGATACATGTAAATTATGGGGAGGTCCTGCTGTTTTAAATACACAAATACCACTGTTGTTAGGAGAGCACCCTCTCTGCCCTTTCTGTTAGTGTGAGAGGCGCCCTCTGCTGGCATCTGCAGATGAGAGCAGCTGATCTGATGTAGTGTAAGGTGATGCTTTTTGAACTGCCCACAGAATCAGTTTCTTTAGCCCTCATTTTGAATGTGATGTCAGAAAACTTAACATAGCCTTGGCCCTTGACCAGACCCAGAGCCCAGCCACAGAGTGAAGGCAGAATGCATCACAGTCTCTGGGAGAGTCTGCAGTCATTTGGGGTGAACAGCAGCTCAGATTTTCAGTCTCGGCTCAGGGCTATATTAAGTTTTCTGACAACACGTTCACAATGAGGGCTGAAGAAACTTTCACCCTGTGGGTGGTTCACAAAGCATCACCCCATACAACACTATATTGAAGTCATCATGGTAACTAGATATGGTAAGCAGAAAATAATAAGGACTCTGAATATTCAGTGAAAACACATGAGGACCAGCGTGTGGGATTCAACCCTACAAAATTTAAGGCATTTTCACATTGGAGAAAATATCAAAGATTTAGTGAAGGGGTGTGAGTAGTTCTGGCTTATCTCCTTCAAGGTAAGGACAAATAATTGCACCGTTCAGCTTCAACCACTGTGTTGGCAAGACTTGCTTAGACTGTTGATGCAACAAATTCCACACCTGTGTCTACTACAACACCCCACTTATAATCTAACTTGGAAAGCTGTCTTTTTGGAGTGAGCTCAGGAAAAGAGGAGGTTTTGCAGAAGGTTTTGGGTTTTGATACAAGTGGCTGTGTCACTTGAGCCCTGTAATCCAGAACATTGTTTGATGCTAGATGAATCTGTATTAGATGGGAACACTTTGTGAACTCTTTTGCAAACTCCAGGAAAACTCACAGCATAAATCCCTGGAATTTTAAAGAAGACCAAGCAAGCAATGACAAGCTAACAAATAAAACATTTCTTATTCAAAATGCAGAATATTACTAGGTAATGGTGGAAAGTCCCATGAGGCATTTAAAAAATATGTGTCTGAGCTGCCCCTCATAAGTGAAGAATGCCAATCTCACCAATTTATAGGGTCAGGTGAGGCTCAGCAGCACTCAATATTAGGGTGAATATTGGGCACTTTCAGAGTTTGATTCAAATATATTCAGAGGGCATGCCTCATTCACATGGACAGGTGTTCCAGTTCCTCCTATCATTTTCCTTTCTTAGTCTAACACCTTTGCATCAGCTCACTCCAGTGACCTCATGAGTTTTCTGAATTAGCTAATAGCAAAGGGGGAAACAAAAAACACAAACAAATAAGAGAAGAAAACCAAAACAACAATAACAAAATCTAGGCTTTTTGAATCGGTTAGCATCATATATTTGTGCAAGTAAAAGTGGGCCACTCCCAAATATGGCCACAATCATGGGTGGCTGTGAGGTATTTTCTTGAGTTAGTAGATCTTTGAGGATAGCATGTAGTCATCCAGTTAGTGTGGAGAGAGAAATGTACTGAGTCAAGAATATGTGTGGATTAGTGATAGCTGGTTGGCCACAATCTTTGAAAAAGAAAATTGAAAGATCACAGAGAAGAAGCTCTAGAGGAGAGGTATGTGGATGCACTCATATAAGTGAGAAATTACATGTGCAGAACTTGATTTATTTTTGTAAAACAGCAGAGAACATTTTCCACAGATAATACACCAAGCAAACAACCATAATGCAAGGCTCATTCACTTCTAAGCAGATTAACTGGACACAATCTTTTCTCTTAACTTCCACAATATTTGCATAATAGTCTTTAATTAAGTAGCCATGTGACCTGGATGGGGCTATGATTGTGTAAAATGACATGAGCCATGCCTCACAACCACCATCCCCACCTGTGTTGATCCTACTGTTGCCTCTTCAGGGTATCCAACTTCCTAGAAGCAGAGACAAGTATCAACAAGTGGGTGGTAATTTGGGATACCTGATCACTGCCTCCTGGAAGTGGCTATGATTCATCCTTACTAGGCACCTCTGTATTCTAGATATATGTTTACCTTTCCTGTCCACAGATAACTGGCTATCTCAGAGATCTGAGAGTGTTTTTTGTATTAATATAGGAATCTTTCTGAATCATGTTCCTGCATTGTGGGGAAAGGAACAAAATAATAGGCACGCAATTATGGAATCCATTTGTTCGACAAAATATATCACCCAAAGAAGTCCACACAGTTATAATATTCTGTAGATTTTATGTGCTCTCCCTCAAGGTGTGCTGAATCTTTAAATCAATGACCATAATCGAATGAAGTAATGGTTCAGGAAGCCAAGGGCCAGAAGTACAAGCAGCCTCTTTAATCATCCTACACAGGAACCCAGTTTGGGAACACATGTGTCCAGTAATGCAATTTTAGACCCTGTTGACCACAGAAATCTACTCCTGGATATCCAGGAGTAGATGTTTCTACCTGGGATTATTATAGAGTATCCTAAAGCTAAACCTCAAGTTATGGTAATGCAAGGATCCTCATGCCAGTAGGCAAGAAGGCAACCAAACACACCTATTTCAGCAAATAGTAAAACGATCATCAAGACATAGTTTTTTCTACTACTTTTCTGATTGAAGCAGGAGTGTATCTGGGAATATGTCTGGATTGAGGAACACATGCCATAATTAGATGATAATCCTCAACTTAATATAAAGTAAAATTACAAATAATTAAAAGAAGGTAGGAAAAGGAAAACATTTCTAAGTGGCTTTATTGCTCCAAGTCTTTCAGGAGAAGTGCTGATATAGCAAGAACCTCCAAGTCTCGAAAACTACATGGGAACTTTTTAGTTTTTGGGTCTTATAATATACTTCCCCTAGCAACATGTGTCATGTGTGTTCCCTTTGTATTTCACACCTGAAAACTATAAATCATCCTTTTCAAGGTAATTCTAGCTACATATGAGAATCTAATGGGGATAATTTAAAATTATTGTTGCCTGCCCTTATCCTAGACTACTTGGCTAAAAATACTTGACCGGAGTTCAGGCAGCTGCATGTTTAAAAATCTTCCCAGAATATATATAGATGGAAGTATGATAGATAACCCTTTATCTAATTGGCTCTCTACTTCTGTAATCCAGCAGCCACAGCATTTTCATGCACTTGGAGCTCGTTAGACATTCAAAATATCAGGTCCAGTACAATACCTAAAAGGTCTACATATCAATCAAATTGTACTCTTTATACCAGAAATTAAGAAAATCTCAACTTGAATGGGGAAAGAAAATCAGAAGCTATTTAATACCTACATGACAGCTATGTTAAAATTATCTTAAAAGAATTTAAAAGCAGCCATCATAAAAATGCATCAATGAACAATTACAAACAAGCTTGAGACAAATTAAATAATAGCATCAAGAATAAAATATAATAAAAAAGTGAAACTTTTAGAACTGAAAGATACAATCACTGTATTAGCAGCTCCATATATGGTGTAAAAGCAGAAAAGAGTAGACATAAGAAAGTGGAATAATAGTAATTGTCCAATATAAGCAACAGTGAGAAAATAGACCAAAAGGAAAATGAATGTGGACACAAGATAAACAGAAAGAAATCTATAGTGAGGAACATCTTAGTCAAACTTCTAAAAATTAACAAAGAAAATCTTTAAAGGCAGAATAAAAAAAGATTACTCCTAACCATTAGGGGAAAAATGATTGGAATGACAGAGAATTCCTTCTCAGAAACTATGAAAGGTAGAAGGAAATAATACCATTTCAAGTACTGAAAGAAAAGGCCTGCCTATATAGAATTCTATTTCCATGAGAGTTGGTCCAAGATGCCCAACTAGTCACAGCCAGGAGGAAGAGCTCACACCAAGGTACCAGGACATTAGAAAGACTGGTGCACTCCTAGCAGATCTTCAGCTGGAAGACATTGAGAACAGATGAAGGGAAGACAGACATGCTGGGCTAAAGTAGGAGGAAGCTGAGAGCACTGCGTGGGGCTGCCATGTACCAGGACACATTTCTGGCTTCCAGTGACTCCTGTGATAGGGATGAGTTGAACCGGCAAGGAGCAAGTTGGGCCTCTGGAATCCCTTGAACACCACAGACACTTGATTTGTTAGGGAAAGCTACTTAGAGAAGTGATAGGGACAGAACTCCAGGCAACACAGAGCCCAGAGGGTTTGGTGCAGGATCATCTGTAGTGGAGTATGGCCAGAGACACTCATTCCCCTAGGCTCAACTTGCTCCCATAGGAGACTTTAGCCCTAGGGCAACTGTAGGACATAAACTCTGCAGGGTGATCTTGTCCATGAAACAGGGCCAATCTGATCTGAGTGTTCTTTGGGCTGCTACTGTCTCCCAAGGTCACAGCCTAACAATTCCTGCTTGCAGTGCAGACCCCAGGTACATCCTGGGAGCCCACATTATAGCTTCTGCATTGGCAGATTCATCTGACAGGGAAAGTGCTTCAGCAGAGTGGCTCCCATGGACATGCACCAGGCCACCATTGTTCTTCCACCACTGAAGCATCCCCAGTGCACAGCCTGCCCTGTGCCACTTTGTCTGTGACGACGCTGCTGCTGGCACAAAAAAAAGGCATGGAGAAAAGCATACCCACCACCACCTTGAGTAGCCATCACTGTCTACGTGAACATGCACAGAGGCTGCATGCAGTCTGGTGCCCAGCAGTGCCCTGCCCCTGTGTTAACACACCACCAGCTCAGCTCAAACATGTGTGTAGTCACTTGCACCCCCCTCACAAGTCATGCTGCCTTGTTCACCGCTGAGAATACTTGCAAGGAAGCTGACACCCCAGCACTTACTAGCATTCTGCCATAGCTGATCAATGCACACTTGTGGCTGCCATTGCTGCTGACACATACAAACAAGGATGGATTCTGCTGCCACCACCCTATGAAGTGCTTTGGCTGGCACCACCCATAGGAGTGTTGTGAATAGCAGTCCAGGAGCAAGTTGGCCCCTCCAGTGCATCAGGTACTTAACCTCAAGGAGCCAGAGAGCAAAGGTAGGTACCAATACCTATCCTCAAGGGTTTGAGCTGAGCTTTGGCTCCATAAAATCTTCCAGAAATGAAGCCTGTTGACTGAACCCAGCTTATACCGCAATCAAAAAACTTCAAGATGATCAAATAGAATAATAGAAAAAATAAAAACAAGAACCCATTCAAAGGACAGCCACTTCAAAGGTTGAAAGCCCACCAAGATGAGAACACAGCGCAAGAACTCTGAGAACTTCAAAAGACAGAGTGCCTTCTTTCCTTCCAATGCCAAACCAGTTCTCCAGCAAAGGCTCTTAACTGAGCTGAGATGGCTGAAATAAAGGAAATAGAATTAAGAATATAAACAGGAACAAAGATCATTGAAATTCAGGAGATTGTTGAAAACCACCTAAGGAAGCTAATAATCACAATAAATTGTTACAGGATCTGACAGACAAAATAGCCAGTATAGAAAAGTATATGACTTACCAGATAGAACTAAAAACACAATTCAATAATTTCATAATGCAGTCACATGTATGAACAGCAGAATAGGCCAAGCTGAGGCAAAATCTCAGAGCTAGAAGACTGGCTTTCTGAAATAAGACAGGCAGACGGGAGAGAGATTCAAGATGGCCAATTAGCAACAGCTCAGGAAAGTAGCTCCCAGTGAAAGTGCAGAGAACGAGTGGATGCCGCACTTTCCAACAAATTTTTGTTGCCCACAGACTGGGAGATTCCCGGCAGAGGAGCCACACGGGTCGCCAGAGCGACTCTTTTGGCTGGCACGGCTGTTTTGCTGGTGCCCCAGCACGGTGCTTCTCAGTGCGGAGTGTACGGATGGATGGGCTCGGCTGGTGCCATCCCCACAAGGAAAACAGCAATTGGAAGCTCTGAGGACTGAGAGTTTCACAGCAAGCACAGTGAACCCGGGAATGTCCGGCTCTGTGGGGAACGGGCATCGCCAAAGGAAAACTAAGAAACAGAAAAACTTCATCATTGGGCGGAGAGAGATCCAAGATGGCCACGTAGCAGCAGCTCAGGATTGTAGCTCCCAGTGAAAGCGCAGAGAGTGAGTGGATGCCGCAATTGCAGATGAATTTTTGATGCCCACAAACTGGGAGATTCTTGGCGAAGGAGCCACACGGGTAGCCAGTGCGACTCTTTTGGCTGGCGCGGCGCTTCTCGGTGCGGAGTATACGGGACTGGGTTCCCTTTTAATCGGGCTCGGCTGGTCCCATTCCCACAAGGAGAACAGCAATTGGAAGCGCTGAGGACTGAGAGCAAGCACAGCTGAACCCGGGGAGGCCCAGCTCTGTGGGGAAGGGGCATCCGACGAAGGAAAACTAAGAAACAGAGAAAGCTTCATAACCAACAAGCCAAACGTCCACTCAGAGACCCAATCTGAAATTCGGCAATTACAAAGATGACAGGTGGATAAATCCACAAAAATGGGAAGAAACCAGTGCAAAAAGGCTGAGAACACCCGACATCAGAATGCCTCTCCTCCTACAGGGGATCACAGCTCCACATCAGCAAGAGAACAAGGCCTGACGGAGGATGAGTGTGATGAACTCAGAGAATCAGGCTTCAGAAGGTGGATAATAAGAAACTTCTGTGAACTAAAAGAACATGTTCTAACCCAATGCAAAGAAACTAAGAACCTTGAAAGAAGATTTAACGAAATACTAACGAGAATGGACAACTTAGAGAAGACTATAAGTGAATTGATGGAGCTGAAAAACACAACACGAGAACTTCATGAAGCATGCACAAGTTTCAACAGCTGAATTGACCAAGCAGAAGAAAGGATATCAGAGGACGAAGATCAACTCAATGAAATAAAACAAGAAGGCAAGATGACAGAAAAAAGGGGAAAAAGGAATGAACAAAGTCTCCAAGAAAT
>CAUYQU010072301.1:0-21038 GCA_963574635.1 Cheracebus regulus
GAATCCCATTCTCTCTCCCTCTTTCTCTTCCTCTTTCTTTCTTTCATTCTTTTTTTCTTTCTTTTGCTGTTTCTTTCTCCTTTTCTCTCTTTTTCTAAAATCTCTTCCTCTTTCTTTCTCTCTTTCATTCTTTTTATTCTAAAAAAAAATAAAAATAAAAAAAAACAAAAAAAAGATGTCGAGCAGGTTATCAAATCTCCAAGAGAGCCTTATAATCAGGTTTAGAGGGGATGTAAATAAATAAATACTTAAAAACAATAAACAAGTAACAAGCCAATGTTCAAATTTTCCCTAGTATGTCGTACTATTTGGTTTTAAAGCGTATGTGTCCAAATCATGATCCAAATAAGGTTTATGTATTGTAACCGATTTACTGTCACATGCCACATAACATTTTGGTCAAAGACAGCACATAATACAACAGTGCTCCCATAAGATTATAATCCATATTTTTACTGTACTTTTTCTATGTTTAGATATGTTTCCTCACACAAATACTTACCACTGGGTTACAATTGCCGACAGTATTCAGTACAGTAACATACTGTACAAGTTTGTAGTCAAGGAATAATAGGCTATCCCACATGGCATAGGTATGTAGTAGGCAATAGCATCTAGGTTAGTGTCAGGATACTCTATGATGTGGGCACAATGACAAAAGTACCTAATGACACATTTCTCTAAATGTGTCTCCATTGTTAAGTGATGCATGACTGTTACTGTTTTTTAAGTCTCTTTTTCTTTTAATTTTTTATTTAGAAATTTTAAAGCATAGAATAAACTTCGAAGAATAACATTATGAACAACTATATGTCCATCAAGATTAAACTATTAGCATTTTTAATATATTTACTTTATCACATATCTACCCATTTGTTCACCCCTTTATGCATCTTAGATTTCTTGATGTATTTCAGAGTAAATTGCAGATATTGGCCATTTATCCCTAAATACTTTTACCCTGTAACACTTCAGTATAAAATTACTAAGGTTTATATTGTCAATCATTTTTTTCTTTTAAGGTAAAATTTGCAACAATGAAACGCACAAATTTTAAGTATGTATTTGTGGAGTTATGGTAAATGCATGTACCTATACTTTCATCAAGACATGGAATATTTCTACAATCTCACAAAGTTTCTACATACTCCTTTTCAGTCAATCCTTACCCGCAACTTCTCAGAGGTAACATTTTTTTTAACCTAATGTTTTTCACAGTGTTCTCTTATTTTATTTTTTTGTTCTAATGTCTGTGGGATCTGTGATGATAACTGCTCTTTCATTCCTGATATTGGTAATTGGTGCTCTGGTTAGGAACGAATTGCCTACAGGTTCCTTCATATTTCTGCACATCCTGTGAGTAGAGGCACTAACAGCCTTTGTTCTGGGTTATCGTTTTTTTTGTTTTGTTTTGTTTTGTTTTGTTTTGTTTTGTTTTGAGATGGAGTCTTGCTCTGTTGTTTAGGCTTGAGTGCAGTGGTGCGATATCGGCTCACTGCAATCTCCACCTCCCAGGTTCAAGCAGTTCTTCTGCCTCAGCTTCCTGAGTAGCTGGGACTACAGGTGCCTGCCACCATGCCTGGCTAATTTTGTATTTTTAGTAGAGATGGAGTTTCTCCATGCTGGTTAGGCTGGTCTCGAACTCCTGACCTCAGGTGATCTGCCTGCCTCTGCCTCCCAAAGTGCTGGGATTATAGGCGTGAGACACTGCGTTGGGCTGGGGTTATCTGTTTTTTTTTGATATGGAGTCTCTTGCTCTGTCACCAAGCTGGCGTGCAGTGGCACAATATCGGCTCACTGCAACCTCTGCCTCCCGGGTTCCAACGATTCTCTTGCCTCAGCCTCCTGAGTAGCTGGGACTACAGGCGCGTGCCACCACACCCAGCTAAGTTTTGTATTTTTAGTAAGATGGTGTTTCACCATGTTTGTCAGGATGGTCTCAATCTCTTGACCTCATGATCCACCCGCCTCTGCCTCCCAAAGTGCTGGGATTACAGGCATGAGCCACCACTCTGGCAGGGTTATCTTTTAAAGATGTTTGTATAGCAAATAGCTTGGTAAATAGTAACAATGGAACCATCTAGAGCTGAGGATGGGTTGATTTGTTTTGTTTTCACTTTCTGGTACAATAAAGATAATTTCTACCTCAGGGGTAAAAGTCAGGCAGGTTTGCTTGCAGGCTACTATAAAAGGTTAAGTTTCAAAGCCTGAAGTTCCTTTACTGAGATGCCAACCACTGCATTGATAACACCTACCTGGGCCACTCTGTGTCTCTCTCATGGAATTGATGGTCTAAAAGAACTAATGCAAATGTGAAGCTCATGCTGCTTGCTGGCTGTGAGTGGTAAAGTGGTAGTCTCTGACCTCGGAATCTCATTTAAGAATCAAATTCCATGAAACTCTAGCAGATTAACTTGTTAGCTTTAACAGTAGGGTACAATCTCAGACTCTTGAAAATCCTGATGGTTGTCAGTATTTCTTTCTTTTTTAAGTAACTAATTATATCAAGGAGTTTATCAATTTTGCTGATCTTTTCAAAGAACAGTTTACAGCTTTGCGAATTTTTTCTGTTACTTTCCTATATTTTAGTTAATTGATTTCTGTTGTTATCTTTATTTCCTTCTACTTACTTTGGGATTTACTTTGCTCTTTTTTTCCCCAGCTTATTTATGTGGAACTTTTGGTTGTTGATTTTTAGACGTCTCTTCTTCACAAACATAAGCATTTAGAGCTATATGTTTATGAATAGGCATTGCTTTGGATGCAACATACAAATTTTGATATGTTGTATTTTTATTTTCATTCAGTGTGAAATACTATCTAACTTCCTTTGTGATTTCTTCTTTGACCAAGGGATTATTTAAAATATCTTGTTTATTTACACATATTTGAAGTTTTCCTAGATCTTACTTTTATTGATTTCTAATGTAGTTCCATTGTGGTCAGAGGATATACTCTGTATGATTCCAATTTTTAAAAATTTATTAAGACATTTTAAGATCCATTGTATGATCTATGTTGATGAACATACCACATGCAGTTGAAAGGAAAATGTATTCTGCATTTGTTGGATGTGGTGCTCTATAAACTTCAATGAGGTTGTATTAGTCAGAAATCACCAGAGAAACAGAACCAGTAGGATGTGTAGTTGAGAGAGAGAGAGAAAAAACAACAACAGAGAGGGAGAGAGAGACAAAGGTTTATTATAAATAATTGGCTCAGGTGATTGTGGAGATTGATAAGTCAGATCTGCAGTCAGCAGACTGGAGACCCAGGAGAGCAAATGACTTAGTTCCAGTCCTGGTCCAAAGGCCTAAGAAGTAGAAGAGCTGATGTTGTAGTATTAGAATGAAAGCCAGCAGGCTCAAGACCCAGGAATAGCCCATGTTTAAGTCTGAACCTGAAAGCAGGAAAAAACCTGATGTTCCAGCTCTAAAGCAATCAAGCAGGAGTTCTATTTTGTTCTAGTCCTTCCACTGATTGGATGAGGCTTATTCCCATTAAAGAAGGCAGTCTACTTTACTCAGCCTACCAATGCAAATCTCACTTGCACCCAGAAACACCCTCACAAATGCACACAGAATAATGTTTGACCAAATGTCTGGGCACCCTGCGGCCTAGTCAAGTTGACACACATTAACCATGACAGAGGTCAAGGTGGTTTACAGCATTGTTCAAATTACCCATGAATTTCTTGATTCATGGGTTATATGAATCCCATTATATAGGCATAATGGGCATATACACATTATTAGGCATATACACATTATTACCTTTTTTTCTTTTACTCCACCTGTAACAAAACTGCATGCACATTATTTCTTCTGAAGAACTGACCCTTTTATTGTTATCAAGTATCCCTTTATCTCACAGGTTTTGTCTCAAATTTGCTTTTCTGCTATTATAATAGCCACTCCAGCTCTATTATGCGTATATCTTTTCTATGCATTTCTTTTCTTTTCTTTCTTTTTTTTTTTTTTTGAGACAGAATCTCACTCTGTTGTCCAGGCTGGAGTGCTGCAGTGTGTGATCTTGGCTCACTGCAACCTCCACCTCCCAGGTCTAATTTTTTGTATTGTATTGTATTTTTTTGAGACAGAGTTTTGCTCTTGTTGCCCAGGCTGGAGTGCAGTGGCACAATCTCGTCTGGGATTATAGGCACCTGCCACCATGACCGGCTAATTTTTTGTATTCTTAGTAGCAACAGGATTTCACCATGTTGGCCAGGTTGGTCTCAAACTCCTGACCTCAGGTGAACCTCCTGCTTCTGCCTCCCATGCCTGGGATTACAGGCATGAGCCATGGAGCCCTGTATCTGCATCCTGCTTTATCAGCGGGTTCTTCCTGTATCTTGTGCCAGTCTCCTATCTCATCCTGTGACTATTCTTGCCTAACCTTCTGGGCATGCAACCCGACAGGTCTTAGCCTCATTTTACCCAGCCCCTGTTCAAGATGGAGTCACTATGGTTCAAATGCCTCTGACATCCCCTTATATCAGTAAGAAGTTCAGACCTCTGGAACTTCTGACTGATTGGCTTCAAGTTGGGGTTCCCATGACTCCCTTTTTGAGTTCTATTAATTTGCTGGAGTGGCTCACAGAACTCAGGATATACCTATATTTACTGGTCTATTATAAAGGATATTGCTTTTTTTTTTCTTTGAGACAGAGTCTCGCTCTATCACCCAGGCTGGAGTGCAGTGGTGCAATCGTAGCTCTCTACAACCTCCGCTTTCCGGGTTCAAGTGATGCTCCTGCCTCAGGCTCCCAAGTAGCTGGGATTACAAGCGCCAGTCACCACGCCTGGCTATTATAAACGATATCACAAAAGATACAGATGAAGAGACATGTAGGGTGAGGTGTGGGGGAAGGGGTGTGGCGCTTCCATGCCCTCCTGGGTGTGCCGCTCTCCAGGACT
Organism: Cheracebus regulus; assembly: GCA_963574635.1. NCBI lineage: Eukaryota > Metazoa > Chordata > Mammalia > Primates > Pitheciidae > Cheracebus > Cheracebus regulus. The sequence goes on from CAUYQU010072301.1 coordinate 4,917, forward strand.
TTCCATATGTTCACCAATCTGGAAGCTCATGAGCAGTGTCCTCTGGGATTTTTATAGAAGCTTCATGACATCAGCATTCCTTCCCGCAAGGTATAGGGTGGGACTCTCATGGGAGGGGCTTAAGACCCAGAGTCAGAAAAGTGGGGAACATTAGACTGGAAAAAGGGCAAGAGAAGGTCAGAGGCCTGTTCCTGAGGTATAACACACCCAACTTTATAACAAAAGACTGTAACAAGGGCTATGGGAGTTATGAGCCAGGAACTGTGGACAAAAACCAATATATATCACACCACCACAGGCTGTGACTTCTTCCAATCCAGCCTCTTACCCATTTTTCAAGGATAAGTTCATAATTTCTCGGCCTTCAATGGCCAAGATTCTTGTTTTCCAGTGCACTGATGAGTTTAGTGATGTTAAGTATGTCTTTTTTTTTTTTTTTCTTTTGAGAAGGAGTTTTGCTCTTGTCACCCAGGCTGGAGTACGATGGTGCAATCTTGGCTCACTGCAACCTCTGTCTCCCAGGTTCAAGCAGTTCTCCTGCTTCTGCCTCCTGAGAAGTTGGGATTACAGGCACCTGCCACCACGCCTAGCTCATTTTTGTATTTTTAGTAGAGTCAGGTTTGTACCGTGTTGGCCAGGCTGGTCTTAAACTCCTGACCTCAGGTGATCTGCCTGCCTTGGCCTCCCCAAGTGCTGGGATTACAGGTGTCAGCCACCATGCCCAGCCTAAGTATATCTTTTCTATAAGTCCTAGGGATTTATGGAATGAAGAGAAGGCTCCAACCACTGTGTATCAAACCCACTCTTTCTTTCTTCTCTCTCTCTCTCTCTTTCGAACAGTGATAACACAGATTTGATTATTTAGCTAAGTAGAGAAGGAATACAAGCAATTCTAAGTAAGATGGCTGGAAAAGTAAAATAGTACATTTTCAGTCATACTAAAGGAAAGTTTTGGGAGTTCAGTGTTCTGATTATAATAGAATGCTAAGCCTGCTAAGTTTACAGGTTTGATTTCTCCCAAGATTCTGTATATTTCATGTAGGCTTTGAATTTGCCTTGAATTTCTTCAATATTTGCCTTGAATTTGAGATTTTTTTTTTGGTGGACTATGCTTTTAAACATGATTCTAAAGTTATATTCAAATACTGCCACCTTGTGGGTTATTCCTTATTTCCCCATCCCACCCTTTAATCTGATGGAAACATTTAGCCAGCAGTTCATTTCAGGTTATGTCGGTTATGTCGATTAAGTTGCTAAGAGTTGTACTAAGAGCTTCACATATATATAATCTCATCTAAACTTCTTAAGAACTTTATGAAAGCAGTACTATTAACCCTATTTCAGAGATGAGGAAACTAGGCCTATAGGGCTTATGTAACTTGGCTGACGTCTCACAGCTAGTAAGTATAGTAGTACAATTTTATATACAGGCAGCTTACCTCTAGAACCTTGTCTCCACTAGTAAAACTAACAAATCTAAAAATAAAACAGTGTGATACCTTATATAAATAAGTGATAGAAGCAGTATAAAGGGAATAATCGTTAGGAAAGGCCATCCGGAAAGGCTTCACAGATATGTGAGGAGGCGGCCTTTTGTAGGTGAGGACTGAAAATATAATAATTCTACAGAAAGAATGGAGCTGGATCCATATACCTGGATCCAAAAGAACACAAATAGCCTGTGTGGCTCATGGTTTTGTCTGCCTCACCCTGCTCTCTTTTGGGGAACTACTCTGCACTCTGCTTTAACTGTGACTCTAATAGGGGCTGTCAATCATAGCATCCTTGACACCTCACCTAATCTAAGCCGACATGAGTCCATCACATCCCTGGAATTTTTGTGCTTGGGACAGTGGGCTCAGTGCTGTCTTTCCTAATGGCAAACCTGAGGTGAGGTATGTGATTTATGTGAGGTATTTAATTTATGTGTCAGACAAGAACAGAAAATCAAACACTGCATGTTCTCACTCATAGGCAGGTGTTGAACAATGAGAACACATGGACACAGGGAGGGGAGCATCACACACTGGGGTCTGTTGTGGGGGAATAGGGGAGGGACAGCGACAGGTAGGGAGGTTGGGGAAGGATAACATGGGGAGAAATGCCAGATATAGTTGACAGGGGGATGGAGGCAGCAAACCACATTGCCACGTATGTACCTATGCAACAATTCTGAATGTTCTGCACATGTACCCCAGAACCTAAAGTGCACTAATACACACACACACACACGTGTGTGTGTGTGTGTGTCTGTGTGTGTGTCAGAAAGTTGTAGTCAACCAGTGTTGTCCTGTGGAAGATGGTGTGGAGGAGGAGAATGAGGCCAAATAATAAGGTTCCAGTCATCTCTAGGCCAGCTGCACTACTGATCTTCCTCTAATAATCATTTTTGTAGTACCTCATCAGGTTTGGGTTTCTAACCAAGTTCTAATATTTTCTGGCACCATCACTGTCATTTCCTACTCCTATACAACTTGAAAGACAGCAAAATGTACATAATGATATTAGTATATTTCTTTCTTTCTTTCTTTTTTTTGAGACAAGTCTCATTCCCTCGCCCCAGCTGGAGTACAGTGGTGTGACCTCAGCTCACTGACACCTCTGCCACTCGGGTTCAAGTGATTCTCCTGCCTCAGCCTCGGGAGTAGCTGGGATTATAGGCACCTGCTACGGTGCCCCACAAATTTTTGTAGTTTTTAATAGAGACAGAGTTTCACCATCTTGCCCAGGCTGGTCTTGAACTCCTGACCTTGTGATCCACCAGCCTCTTCCTCCCAAAGTGCTGGGATTACAGGCGTGAACCACTGCACCTGGCCTTGTACTTTTAATTATAAAGGATAGTACTACCAATGTATTTTGGAAAAATGTCATTTAGGGAGTTTATTTATAGATGCCATGTGGCTTAAAAACATTTCTGCAGTGCTTCACTCTTGATGCCTGTACTATTCTTTTTCTACTCCCTCCCCCATCACTGCAATCTTTTAAAGCCATCTCTGGTTTTATTTTTTATTTTAAGCCTATTTTAGAAACTCCAGTGAATTATTTTTTTCAAACTTTGATTTTTTAATCATTTAAGTAATATTTAAATTATTGCAATGAAAATTACAAGTCAAAATGATAGAAATTAAGAATCACCCATAATCCCATCACAGAGACAATCATTGTAGATATTTTTTGACCTATTCTTTGATGTGTAAACACAAAATATTTTAAAAAATCAAACCAAATGGCTAATTTTGATTTCTTCCTCCCTAACCACATCTACAATATATTTTTTCATTTACTTGTATTTCATTTGTACATTTTCTAATTATTTTAGTAGTTTGTTTTGCAAATAATCAGTACCTTTGAAAGCATCTAATTTTTCCGGGAATAAGGGAGCAATTCTACATCCCTTGGCTTGAAATGTTATTTCTTTCCTGCTTCATCTACTTATCTCCTAGTTATCTAGTTATCTGAGTTAACTCCTGCTCATTTTTTAGTTCATGTGTCACATCTTTAGGAAGTCAGATTAAATCTATCACAGTATTCTTTGTAATCCTTCTAAACGTTGCAATTTAATATGTTTGGGAATATCTGGGTCTACATGTATTTTTGTTCACTGTTGGATCCCCAGAGCTTACCACAAATTGGTAATTTTTACTTTTATTTTATTATTATTTTTTGATATAGGGCCTCACTCCCGTTGCCTCGGCTGGAATGCAGGGGCATGATGTTGGCTCACTGCAGCCGTGACCTCCCAGGGCTCAGGGTATTCTCCCACCTCAGCTTCCTGAGTAGCTGGGACGACAGGTATGCGACGCCATGCCCGGCTAATTGTTTTGTATTTTTAGTGAAGACAGGGTTTCACCATGTTGCCCAGGCTGGTGTTGCCTGGGCTCAAGTGATCCACCTGCCTCTGCCTCCCAAAGTGCTGATATTACAGGTGTGAGTCACCCTGCCTGGTTGTTATTTTTAAATTAATGAATGCCTGCTTGGAATAATTCAGCCACTAAAGAAATTAATTAGCATTATTTATGAAGAATAAGTGCTACTAAGGCTCTCTGCTAAGTGCTATATATCTCTACCATTACATTTTCACAACCCCAAAATACATTATTTCTCCCATTTTGCAAATGAGGAAACTGAGGCTTCAGAAAAGTGAATTAACTTGCCCAGATACAAGTAAGAGACAGAACAGTTATTAACACAGGTCAAAGCATTTATTTACACTAGTAGCTTTATTTGCCATTATTGGCTTGTTTGTTCATGAATATAAAAGTCATTATATGTAGCTTTTCTTTTTTCTAATATCCGGAGATATAACTTAAGCTTATTTTCAAAATCACTCAATTTTTACATTACAAACCGGTTTTTGTTTTGTAGGAAGTAGGGTATTCGGAATAAAGAGCAAAGAAACAATTTTGTACTGGGAAGGGCAGCAGGAGGGCTGGGTCCTAATCTCCCTTTCTCTTTGGCTAAGCAGCTGTGTGGCTTTGGGCTAGTAATCTACCCTCCCACAAGACAGGCTTCAAATGAGAGCAAGTATAGCTCAGTGGGCATTAAGAAGACATGCGCAACTCCTTTTAGAGATGAGGCACACGCAGTGGCTTGTAAAATTCATAACGTGGCAGAGCTGTACAGCTAACTCGTGACTCCTAGTGTCATTTGTTCTGAGTCATACTACTCTTCCTTGAACAATCATTTACTGAGTGCTTACCGTATTAGGCATTCAAGCAGCAGGAGGGTTCCCATTCGGTACCCTAGTATTGATTATTGGCTACTCTCCCTCCTATTTTTCACTTGACCACTTTTTAAATGGCCTTTAGATTCAGAGTTCAAGTGGAAAAAACCTAGTGCAAGCCTGGTGTCAGGCACTGAGTGGCGTGACCCGGGCTGGCAGCTAGTCCCACGGTGGCGATCTAAGAGGGCAATGACGCCTTCCGACCAAGGGAGTGACTGCCAGATAATCCGGGTGGATAGCGAGCCAGAGAGGGGTGAGGCTGGATCTACGGAGACAACAACTTTGGCTTTGCAGTGACCCCATACTAGGGCTATGGGAGTAAGCTCTTCTTTGCAAGACGCCTGTGCACTTGGCTTCTGCTGCGTAGTGACCGGGTATCCAAGGCATCTGGTCCGGTCTTCTCCACTCGGGTTTAGCCTCTCTACAGGAATCTCCAGCTGCCTGAAAAGACGTTTCTAACTGGGAGATGGCTGTTGGCGTAGAGTCTCCCGCTGAGGTCTTTCTCCCTTCCCCGCCCCCCGGCATGAGCCAGCGGCCCCAAGGCCGGCGAGGTCAAGTTCCTCGGGGCCGCCAGGGAAAAGGCCATGGCAGAGGTGCTGCCACGCAGGCACCAGCCAATCATCAAGAGGCATACACGAGCCCCAGCCAATCAGCGCTCGCCTTATTACTGAGCACCGCCCGCTCTGGTCCCTCCTCCACATCCCCCTTTCCGATTCCTGAAGTCGCGGCTGTATTGCAGCCGCCTCCAGAACTGACCCGGGTCTGGGGACCGGCCCCTCTGGCGCCTTTCGGTTTCTTTTATTGGCTTCACTGAGGATGAGTCCCTGTGTTGCTGTATGTGGACCCTGCGGAATCCACCGGCTCAGTTTCATCTAGCGACTGGTGAGGGTGGGCTCGGAGCTGCCGGACCGTGCGGAGCCGCTTTCCTTCAGCCCCGGGGGCAAGGGGGAGAGTATTCGCCTTCCTGAGGGTGCGGGTGGCTGCGGACGCCGGCGCGGGGGGACTGTGGGGAGGGGACTGTGCGGCCCTGAGGCTGCCGGGATTCGCACGAGGCTGTGCGGAGAGGGCCGAGTGGCCGGGGTCCCTGCAGCCGCTCCCTACCGCCCCGCTCAGCTATGAATGGCCTGTCCTGGCGACGAGCTATATTCCAGTCCTGCCAGACACGCCCTCCAGCGACATTGCATTCCTAGTTGTGATAGTTGTGTGGTGTCACTTTCCTTCGAGCCTTGGATTTGAAGCTGTTCCTATGGGCGCTCATGTTCCTTATCCCCTTCCTGGAGTCACAAGTTTGAGTCCACCCTGGGGATACTGACTCTGTCGGGAAGCAGATCGTGAACTCAGTAGACATTGCTATGTAAAAAAGAACCGATTCTTTTTGGAGGGTGGGAGTGAGAGACAGAGAAGAGGCCTTTTGTTTTTGTAACAGGCAGAGCTGTGTGGCTCAAAGAGTTTCAGTGTAGCTGTGGATTAGGTAACACAGGCCGTCTTTGACTCCTATTTTCCAACGTAGTTATAAAACTTCGGTGTGTTAGCTAGAGATTCATGTAGCACCTTTTAACTTACGCCTCGAAGTAGGCCATTTGAAATTTATCAGAAATACTGAAAGGATATGACTTTTATGAGCGGTAGTATTTCATTGCCCATAAAGTGATGTAAATTCACAGGCTTGCCAGCCCCTCGATCATTTCTCTCTTTTTTGTATTTTGAATTCCTTGACTTTTGTTTTAGAAATTGGAGCAAGGTAGATGAAGACAGAACTGTTTTCTAAAAATAGTTACATTTGCAAACATTTGCAGAAACTTTAGTAAAACTAGAGTTTACTTCAAGAAATTTTTTAAGCCGGGCGCAGTGGCTCACGCCTGTAACACCAGCTACTTGGAAGGCTGAGGCAGAATCGCTTGAATCTTCAGCTTCTGAGTCTCCAGCTGCCCTACCAAACTGCTTTTGAAATCAGTTCTTTTGAACTGAATTTCATGGTACTTTTTTCTACTATACTATACTACTTCTCATTGAAATTTTTCTAACTGCCTTTTGGGAGAGCAGTTTGGTATTGTAGAATATGTCGAATCAACAATACTTTTCTGTTCGTATCATTTTAGGTAGGCTTTTTAAACTTTCACGTGAATTTCCTCATCAGAAAATAAAGGCGATCATATTTACAGGGGCACTAATAAGGCTGAAATGGGGATTATATTTATGTAAAGCACTATATATAATGTATAAAACAAAATTTCATCTGTAATTTTTGTTTCTTCTGTTGTTTAGATTTGTTTTGCTTTTCTCACTTCCAAAGTATTGACCCCTTACTGTTTGTTTTTCCTAGTTTCATTATCTGAGCCAAAAACCTGTGGATTACCTAACCACATTTTGTCAGTTCAAGATCCTAAGTATGTCTTTGGATGGCTTGCCTTTTTCTTTGTTTTTCCTCTCTCTAAGGAAAGGCGCATAAAGGCTATTCAAAATCCGGTCTATCCTTGTGTATATATTAGGCCTCACTACTTTCTGTCTTCTGAATTATTTAGAAATTTTGGAATGGGCCAAGATGATTCTAGTTCTTTTATATTTACTATTCCCTCTGCCTCAAATGTGCTCTCACCCAGAATTTATCAGGCAAACGCATATGGTACTCTTTTTTTGTTGTTGTTGTTGAGAAAGAGTCTTGCCCAGTCATCCATGCTGGAGTACAGTGGCATGATCTTGGCTCTCTGCAGCCTCAACTAACCAGTCTCAAGTGATCCTCCCACCTCAGCCTCCAGAGTAGCTGAGACTACAGGGATGTGCCACCACACCTTATATATATATATATATATATATATATTTTGTAGAGATGCGTTTCATCACGTTGCCCAGACTGATTTCAAACTCCTGGGTTCAAGTGATTTACCTGCCTCAGCCTCCCAAAGTGTTGGGGCTGCAGGCATGATTCACTGTGCCTGGCTGGTACTCACTTTTTAAGGCTTAATTTATGCACAGTTTATACATCTCCTGTAGAAAGTCTTCGCTATTCCTAGGTGTCACTTATTTTATCTTGACCATAGGTTTATAATCATGACATGTTTTAGTTACTTGCATAAATAAAATTAGTCTCTTCTACCAAACTGTGACCCTTTGATGATAGGAACCACGTAATAGATCATAAGTTTTGTTCAGTCAGTACTAAACTAGCTATGCATCCACCTGAATATTATCCATGAACCTGTATTTCATTTTATCTAAGATATTTAGAAACTAATTATTTTTATATTTCCAATGCCTTGTGATCCTACTGTGGATGCACTGAAGAAGACGGTATAGTGTAGCAGAAATAGCGTGGGCCTCATTAAACAGATCTGTGTTTGAAGTCTGACTCCCTCTTTTACTGGTGATTTGGGTGGTTTACTTGTCCTGTCTGATGTAAAGCATTCCATACATGTTAGGTGTTTAAATGTTTATTTCTTTTGCTTTCTTCCCCTTGAATAAGCAGTTTTTGAATACATAGATAAGAAGTACAATAGGCATTAGAATTATGGGCCTGGAATTTGGAAGAAATATGTGAGGAAGAGACAGATTTGGGGATTTATAATCATATATAGGGTAGAGTTAAAAGCATGAAAAGGGTTGAAACTATCTAGGGAGAATATGAAATTCTCCCTGTGGATTACCTAACCACAATGAGGATAGAACATTTGAGAGAAGCCCAGCATTTGAAGGCCAGGGGAAGTGATAATGCCCTAGGAATAAGTGGTGGAGAGAGAGAGCCCATGCTTAAATACTTCTGTGACTTCCTGCCCTTCCAGGATCTCTCTCTCTTTTCTTTCTTTTTTTTCTTTTTTTTTTTTTTAGATGGAGTTTCACTCTTGTTGCCCAGGCTGGAATGCAATGGCACGATCTCAGCTCACTGCAACCTCCGCCTCCTGGGTTCAAGCGATTTTCCTGCCTCAGCCTCCCAAGTAGCTGGGATTACAGGCACCCGCCACCATGCCTGGCTAATTTTTGTATTTTTAGTAGAGACGGGGTTTCCTCATGATGGCCAGGCTGGTCTCGAGATGCTGATCTCAGGTGATTCACTTGCCTTGGCCTCCCAAAGTGCTGGGATTATAGGCTCCTGCCACCATGCCCAGCTAATTTTTGTATTTTTAGTAGAGACGAGGTTTCGTCATGTTGGCCATACTGGTCTTGAACTCCTGACCTCAGGAGATCTGGCTGCCTGGGCCTCCCAAAGTGCTGAGTTTACAGGCGTGAGCCACCATGCCTGGCTCAGGATCTCTTTTAGATTCCTTAAGGGGGGGAGGTTTTAAAGACATAAAGCAAGGAAGGTTAGTAAGATAAGAATTGAAAATATCCAAAAGCATTTGGTAATTTGGAAGTCATTAGTAACTTTAGCGATAATGGTTTCTTTGAAGAAGTAACAGTGATAATGAAACTCAAACATGGATTTTTGAATTAAGATTTATTATCTTTTTGTGACTGAATATACAATAGTAATGAAAACTATTATTTTTTGTAGTTTTTAGTGCCAGGTACCATATTAGGTCGTTTCATTTTTCATTATAGTAACCCTGTGAGGTGGGTGGATTGTTTCTATTTTCAGATGAAGAAATGACTTGGAGAGATCATGTAATTTTTTAGTTATATAACTGATAACAGCTGACATTGCTATATTTGAATCTATATATGTAACACCTTAAGAAACCCTAGCTCTTTATCACTTCCATATTTATGTTCATAGTATTCTGTAGGTGCTGCTTTCTCTATATGATGGTATGGAATGCCTTTTATGTTTAATATTCTTTTTTCCCCTTTAGATGTTTAAATTATATATATTAATGAATTAGGGATTTCTCTTCTGTTGTATCTTAATTCTTTAATGTAAGGTTTGAGTGATCCACCAAAAAGTAGTTTCTTCCAAGTATTATACATACACTGAAAATAGAAAGATGGTGGGGTTTTAGAGCTTTAAAAGAATGAAATTAACTGGATGGACTATTTTACCACATATAATAGTCCCTACTTATCCAAAGACACATTCTAAAACCCCCCAGTGGATGCCTGAAATTGAGGCTAGTACTGGACCCTATATTTGCTACGTCTTTTTCAGTCTGATAACCAAGAGGGCTACTCGGTGACTATAGGGTTGGTAGCATGTACAGTATGGCAATACTGGACAAATGGATGATTCATGTCTCAGGCAAGGTGGAGTGGTTTGGAGTGGGACAATATGAGATTTAATCATTCTGCTCAGAATGGCATGCAATTTAAAACATAAATTGCTTATTTCTAAAATTTTTATTTAATATTTTTGACTGAGGTTGATTGTGGTACCATGGAAAGCAAATGGATAATGGGAACTACTGTATCATGTTTTCCATTTTTAACCTTTTAAACTACTTGAGGTTTGGTACCTGTTTTTCTCTTTGCTACCATTTTTATTTGTTTTCTTTTGTTCTTTTTTTTTGGTTCAAATCTACATTTTAAGGGGGGAATGATTTTTTTGAGGACTATATCTATATCTAATTACAGAATGCATAGATTAGTAGAAACAGATTTGGAGTTATTAGGTTGGTGCAAAAGCGATTGCAGGTTTTGCCATTGAAAGTAATGGCTGTTACTTGTAGAGTTTTGGTTATTGTTGTGTTGGTGGCGATGATATAGTTTTAGGAGGTATAGGTTTGGGATGGGATTTTTAGAAAGATGAGCATATTTATAGCTTGTGAGGACATACCTACTAGAATGTAAAAATACAGCATAGAAGGAATGAAGGACTGGAAGGAAAGAGAGAAACTCCAGAGTACAACCAATATAGATTAAACATGAGAGTGGAAAAATGGAGTAAGTATGACTGATATAAATATAGGTACCATAAATATGAAAGATTGATAGATTTAAGGAAAAAAAGGGAATTAATCCATTTATGCCGGAGGTTACAAATGTTTTTTGTGAAAAAGCAGACCTTGGTGATGACTTTGAGTAGTAGGATATAAATAATTCCCACAAGTTTAGTGTTCCAATAATGGAACACTAGGCATAAATGGGTTAAGGGCATCTAAATATGGAGTTAGTTGTGTTCTAAAGTACTTAAGGAGAGTGAGAAACAGATTTGAATTTTTATTTTCTCTTTTCTCCTCTTATAGGTCACCCTTGCAATTATGGATATTTAAAAGAATCAGACAGTGTGGAGGGGGAGTTCCCCTCCTCACTCCCCCTTGGTGCTTGACTCCAGGAATAATTTTGAAACTGTGGAATTTTTTTTAAATGAGGAACTTGTATTTGATATGAACTTTATAGAGCTATTTGTAATTTTTTTCATTTAAGTGCCAAAAAATTGTATAAAGATATATAGTTTTATACTATTGTCACGAGGATTTAAATTATCCTGAAAAGGTCATTTATTCTCTGTAACTCTTCCTCAATAGCACCTTTGTGTCCTGGCTTTTTCGTTTTTTAAAACTAATTTTATCTAACAATTCCGAAGTAAGCGGTATTAAAAACAATTAGGATGAATTCACCCTTGCCTGACTGCACATCAAAATGTCGATCCCTGAAGCATGCTTTGGATGTCCTTTCTGTGGTAACAAAGGGGAGTGAAAACCAGATTAAGGCCTTTCTCTCCAGTCATTGTTACAATGCTGCAACTATCAAGGATGTTTTTGGCAGGAATGCCCTCCACCTTGTTTCCTCCTGTGGAAAGAAAGGAGTGTTAGATTGGCTTATTCAGAAAGGAGTGGATCTGTTGGTGAAGGACAAAGAGTCAGGATGGACAGCACTACACAGAAGCATTTTTTATGGACATATTGATTGTGTTTGGTCTCTACTGAAGGTAAGTGTTATTTGTTTATTTTAAACGTATTTAGTCTGGAATATGTTTTTCTTAATCATTTTCATACATCCTACATAATTTTTGGAAAAGATTTGCATTTTTTTCACTTGTTTGCTATCTCTTACTGCTGTAACTCATGTTTGGAATTAAAATTTCATATATCCTTTTTACTTTTTGTGATATAAAATTTAAAACATTTATCAAAGCTTACTATATATAATGAGCTATTGGCCAATTTTGTGTTATTTATACATCTCATATTTTGAACTAAATTCCATACATTATTTAATGAGCCTTATATATTATTAAAAGAAAAACTTTACATTAAATAAGTAAAATTTCTTTGAGCAAAGTATAATTTATGAATAGGGCAGCATTCAGAACCAGAAGAGGCTCAGAGAGCTGTGCTGCAGCCTGAGCAGTGAGCTTTTATAGGCCAATGCAGAAGAAAGACAAAGAAAATATATTTAATTTGTTAGAGTGAAAAGACTCTAGTTAGAGGTTGATTGGTGGTTTCTGATTGGTAAAGACTCTAGTTTCATTTTACTGTTTATGTCTTTCTATTTGCTTACGTGTGAACTGAAAGTGCTAGAGTTGCCCCAGTCTAATGGCATCCCAGTTCAAATTTTCATGACAATATCTTTTAGTATTTTTTTAAAAATATAGTTTATTTTAAATAACTATATTATTAACTTTAAAAGGGCACTAGTTGTGGAACATTATTTAGGAATTGTGTTTTTGAGTAGTATGTTCATTTCTTGTTTAGTTAGCATATGGTGTTTATAGTTGAAAAGTAACTGATAAGGCCGGGTGTGGTGGGTTATGCTGTAATCCTTGCACTTTGGGAGACTGAGGTGGGGGGATCACTTGAGGTTATGAGTTCAAGATCAGCCTGACCAACATGATGAAACCCCATCATTACTAAAAATACAAAAATTAGCCAGGTGTGGTGATATGTGTTTGTAGTCTCAGCTACTTGGGAGGCTGAGGCATGAGAATAGCTTGAGCCCAGGAAGTAGAGGTTGTAGTTTGCCAAGATCGTGCCACAGCACTCCATCTTAGGTGACAGGGTGAGACTGTCTCAAAATAAGAAATTGATGGCTGGGTGTGGTGGCTCATCCCTGTAATCCCAGCACTCGGAGGCTGAGGTGAGTAGATCACCTGAGGTCAGGAGTTCAAAATCAGCCAGGCCAACAAGATGAAGCCCTGTCTCTACTAAAAAATACAAAAATTATTAGCTGAGTGTGGTGGCACATGCCTGTAATCCTAGCTACTTGGGAGGGTGAGGCAAGAGAATTGTTTGAACCCGGGAGGCAGAGGTTTTGGTAAGCTGAGGTTACACCACTACTCTTCAGCTTGGGTGACAGAGCAAGCCTGTCTCAAAAAACAAAATTGATCATTAAAATGGCTTAATTTATATAAAGTTTTCTTTCTAGTAGATTACGTGCATTGTACTGAATAGGCAAATAATGAAGTATTTTGAGATACACTCCAATGTCATTTCACTAATGAATGCAAATTACAAACTCACTGTCAGAAGTTATGAGTTTTAAATTTAACAGTTTTTTTTTTTTTTGAGACGGAGTCTTGCTCTGTCACCCAGGCTGGAGCACAGAGGTGCGATCTCAGCTCACTGCATCCTCTGCCTTCCAGGTTCAGGCTATTCTCCTGCCTCAGCCTTCCAAGTAGCTTGGATTACAGGCCTGTGCTTGGCTTATTTTTGTTATTTTTAGTAGAGACAGGGTTTCCCCATGTTGGCCAGGCTAATCTTGAACTCTTGACCTCAAGTGATATGCCCGCCTCAGCCTCCCAAAGTGCAGGGATTATAGGCATGAGCCACCACGTCCACCCTTAAATTTAACAATTTTTTTGTTTGGGCATTTTGTCATACAAGTTTGTGGAGGACACAGAAAAGAACAAAACAGTTCCGGTCCTTAAGGAACTTGTAGTCAAGTTAAGAAGCTTACCTTCAGTGTCTTCACTTAATTTTGACTTAAAAAATATTTCTGTAGAGGCTTTTATGTGGTAACATTTACTGATCAGAAGAATTTTTATTATATAGTAATAGTAAAATATTCTTTTTTGGAGTTAAACTCTACTGATCTACTACTACTACTTACTGAATCATGTTGGACAAATTATTGAATCTTGAACCTCAGTTTTATCTATAAAAAGAGAGTAATAGTAGCACTTCTCTTGCTTTTTTCCCTCAGGGACTATCCATGAAGAAAAGCATTTCTAAGTTTGTTAATGGTAGAGTTGATTTCTCTTATATCTGAAACGTGACATCTGTTTAATTCCCTTATTGCAATTACAGGCAAAACTAGGAGCTAAAGATGTTTTAAGAGTTAAAACATTACCCCTTTCCATCTATGAAACCTTGGCTTTGTTGTTTTCAGTTTTTGCTGGAAAGTTGGATGACTGCCAACCCTGTTGAGCTTGAGAAGGTCCCTGGGTTTGGGTTTCTTGCCATCCTAGGGGTTGCCATTGAGGTGTTAGCATTTAGGGCAACACTTAGAAATAGTTATGGTCTGGGCTGAATTTTGGTCCTTTCCTCCCTTTGTGATTCTATTGCCCTATGGAAATCCTCAATCGCTCTAACCACTTTGGCTCATAGAAGCCAGGAAACTGCCTTGGCCACCTTGCCCTTAGCTTGACTGTCTTATTAGCATCAGAGTCCTGCTGATCAGTGATAACTATGTAACAGTGGATGAATTCTACTGATAATTTTCCCCTAAATCCTCTTTTGACCGTTCAGCATTCTCATGTTGGTAGACTGTTTTTGTTTAGCATATGTTTTTTTCTTTTGACCCAACATTTCTTGAATTGGAAGGGGTACAGTGATAGGTGTTTTCATGTCAGTTCCATCTCCAGCTGTAGCACTTCAGGTATTATGGATTATCAGGAAGAAACCACACACATTTTAACTGAATTTGCATTTGATAAAACTTTACAGCTGTAACATTTCTAAATTGCACAGTAAATTGTCAGTTCCTGATTGCCAAAGATATAAAACCCTGACAGAAACTTTTTGCCTACAAAAAGCTGGGATAGAGACATTTTATCTTGTGCAGCTTTTTTTTTGGCTTCTAGATTCCATGACAGGATGCATGGGTGGTAAAGACTGATTATGCTTTTGGGGTCCTGCTGTATCTGCTGTTGCTATACCATTGCTTTTTTATACTGGTGGTTTACTTATTATTCTGGAATAACTTGCTTTAGTTTTTCCCATTTGTAAACAGAAGACTTATCAGAATCCTAGGTTGTATGGATTAAGTGATATACTGTCTGTGAAGCATTTGGAACAAATATTTTTTGAGTGCCTGATATGTGCCAGGCAGTAATCCAGGTGCTAGGGATATTGCAATGAACAAGACAGAATCCCTTGTTTGTTTAAGTTTTTATTCTACGAGGGGGAGATAAACCAAAACCACAATTGCTAGGAATAGTGGCTCACACCTGTAATTCTAGCACTTTGGGAGGCCAAGGTGGGCAGATCACCTGAGGTCAGGAGTTCGAGACCAACGTGGCCAACATGGCAAACCCTCATATCTACTAAAAATACAAAACGTAGCCGGGTGTAGTGGTACATGCCTGTAATCCCAGCTACTCGGGAGGCTGAGGCAGGAGAATTGCTTGAACCCAGAAGGTGGAGGTTGTAGTGCCAAGGTCGTGTCACTGCACTTCAGCCTGGGCAACAGAACAAGACTCCGTCTTAAAAAAAAGTAATGAACACATAGGAAAATGCTTAATAAATGTTGATGTATTAGAGTTCTTTTTGTGTGCCATGGTAATCACCTATGGTAACATAAACAAAAGCTATTGAAGGGATATCAGATACCTCACAGAATAGAGAAACAGGCCATAAACAATTAACTGTAAATTATAAGTAAGAAAATATTCCTCAAACTAAAATAGAGTAAGTATAAACTAAATATAATAAACTGAATTAAAATTTTGTGTCCCTCCTTCCCCAGATAACTTAATTTTTTTTGAGATGGAATTTCATTCTTGTTGCCCAGGCTGAAGTGCAATGGCATGATCTTGGCTCACTGCAACCTCTGCCTCCCGGGTTCAGGTGATTATCCTGCCTTAGCCTCCCAAGTAGCTGGGATTACAGGCATGTGCCACCATGCCTGGCTAATTTTGTATTTTTAATAGACATTAGGTTTTACCATGTTAGTCAGACTGGTCTTAAACCCCTGACCTCAGGTGATCCACCTGCCTTGGCCTCTCAAAGTGCTGGGATAACAGGTGTGAGCCACTGCACCCAGTCCCCAACCCTGATAATTAAATAGCAGGACTAGTAGTCTATTAAAATGATTCCTGAGGAGAGAGATCCAAGATGGCTGATTAGCAACAGCTCAGGAATGTAGCTCCCAGTGAAAGCGCAGAGAGCGAGTGGATGCCACAATTGCAGACGAATTTTTGATGCCCACAGACTGGGAGATTCCCGGTGAAGGAGCCACACGGGTCGCCAGCGCGACTCTTTTGGCCGGCGCGGCGCTTCTCGGTGCGGAGGGTACAGGACTGGATGCCCTTTTAGTCGGGCTCGGCCGGTCCCATCCCCACAAGGAGAACAGCAATTGGAAGCGCTGAGGAC
>CAUYQU010072302.1:0-106898 GCA_963574635.1 Cheracebus regulus
GGTCAGGAGTTCAAGACCAGCCTGGCCATCATGGTGAAACCCCATATTTAAAAAAAAAAAACGGGGGGGTTGGGAGGGAAGGTGGGAGTACAGGATGACCGTGGAGTCGCTGACCTGGGTGGGTGGTGGTGCCAGGCCTTGGGAGGGGGAGCCCAGGCCAGGAGTGTTGAAGAGCAGATTTGGGGAAAAGTTATCTTTTTTATTGTTTTGATTTGCACACAATTGCAACAACAGTGCTCTCCATTTATGGAGAGGTAGGTTGCCTGGTGGTGAGTGGTGCCAACTGCCGGGCTCACCAGCTGTTACCTTGAGCACGTCACATGCCTCTGAGATAGACACGATACTCAGAGCCATTCCATCCATGCAGTTGATGTGAGGACTACGTGAGTTTCTGCATGATTCGAAGGCCACGCCTGTCTGGCGACTGCACCGTCCTATGGGGGGTGTCATGTGGCTTGAGGTTGAGCTGGGGGGCCTTGGGACAGCTCCAGCAGATGGTGTGATACCTAGGGCTGGAGCCTGGAGTGGCATGTGGGCTGTTGGTGTAGGAGAGGGTCAGCCCCCAGAGAGTGTTCACGTCTGGCAGTTCTCAGGTTATGTCTCTTCCAGTGGTCCTAGAAGGCCAGTCTGCTGGGTACTGTGCTGGGACACAGTGCAGTCAATCACAGCTTGACCCCAGGTGGCTTGTAGATGCTGGCTTCTGAACCAGTCCCAGCGTTTTTCTCCAACACCTTCTGGCTCAACTGTCTTATACCCACACCAAGCCTGATGCCTCAAAGAGAGCAAGGACATCGCCCCTGGGGCCCCGAGAGTGAGACGTCCTGTTTCTTTGTCTTCAGTACCTGCAGAGGATCTGTGATTGCGAACAGTCTCTGAACTCTGCCAGGGGCTGGCTGTCAGAGCAGTAACTCCAGTTCATCGAGGGCTATGTGCCAGGCATCATAGGGCCCGGGTAGTGGTTAGGGGCAGGGACTTTGCAGCCACATGGCCTGGGTCTAGATGCTGGCATTGGGTCTAGATCCTGGCTCTGTTGCTTCCTCACTGTGTAAGACACAGCAGGCATGTTACTTAGCCTCTCCGTTCTTTAGTTTCCTCATCAGTAAAATGGGCATTGTAGGGGAGCAAAAACTGGCTTCCCTCCAGCCTTCTAGGTTCTTTGGCTGAGCCAGGAATTAAAGTGACATGAGACTGGGCTCAGTGGCTCATGCCTGTATTCCCAGCACTTTGGAAAGCTGAGGTGGGTGAATCAGTTGAGGTTGGCAGTTAGAGACCAGCCTGGCCAACATGGCAAAACCTTGTCTCTACTAAAAATATAAAAATTAGCCTCGTGTGGTGATGCACACCTGTAGTCCCAGCTACTCGGGAGGCTGGGGCAGGAGAATGTTGAACCCAGGAGGTGAAGGTTGCAGTGAGCTGACATCACGCCACTGCACTCTAGCCTGGGTTACAGAGTGAGACCCTGTCTCAAAAGAAAAGGCGGGGGGACTGGGATAAGGTGTGACCAGGTTGACCAGGTTATGGGAAAGTGAGGGGATAAAGTGTGTCGTAAATGAAGGTTGTCTTTTTATGTATGCAGAGACAGCCTCCTGGGTAATAAAAGTTGCCTTAGAGCAGCCCTCTTCCTGATACAGATATGGGTTGAGCATCCATGATCAGAAAATCTGAAATCCGAAATGCTCCAAAGTCTGAGTTTTTGAAGTGCCAACATGACTCTGAAAGGAAATCTCACTGGAGCGTTTCAGATTTTGAAATTTTGGATTTGGGATGGTCAACCAGTAAGTATAATGCAAATATTCCAAAATCCAAAAGGTTCTGAAATCCAAAATGCTCTAGTCCCAAGCATTTTATTTCTTTTATTTCTTTGTTTGTTTTTTTTTTAATAGCTGCCTATCACTGAAATCCCAAGCATTTTAGATGAGGGATATTCAGCCTGTACTTGACTAATGTAGAGTTCCTTTATGGATGTAAATTTCTTTAACAAAAGGACAACTTTTCAGAACTACTCCCATGTCTGCACTTTCTGAGAATAACTAGCTCAAAGTATGCCAAAGAAGTAGCTGGGCACCGTGGCTCATGCCTATAATCCCAGCACTTTGGGAGGACGAGGCAGGTGGATCACCTGAGGTCAGGAGTTCGAGACCAGCCTGGCCAACATGGTGAAACTCGACCTCTATTAAAAATATAAAAATTAGCTGGGCATGGTGGTGGGTGCCTGTAATCCCAGCTACTCAGGAGCCTGAGGCAGGAGAACTGCTTGAACTGGGAGGTGGAGGTTGCAGTGACTTGAGATCGCACCACTGCACTCCAACCTGGGTGACAGAGCGACTCGGTCTCAAAAAAAAAAAAAAATAGTAGGCCGAGCCTAGTGGCTCACGCCTGTAATCCCAGCACTTTGGGAGGCCAAGGTGGGCGGATCACAAGGTCAGGGGATCAAGACCATCCTGGCCAACATGGTGAAACCCCTGTCTCTACTAAAAATACAAAAAAATTAGCTGGGCGTGGTGGCACATGCCTGTAGTCCCAGCTACTCGGGAGGCTGAGGCATAATTGCTTGAACCCAGGAGGTGGAGATTGTAGTGAGCCAAGATCGTGCCACTACAGCCTGGGCGACAGTGTGAGACTCTCAAAAAAAAAAAAAAGTATATTTTGGGATAGCACATTCTGGTCTCTTACAGTGTTGTTTTGGGGTGGTATGTCCTGAGCCCCAACAGCATCATAAAGGTCTCTAAGGGAGTATCATCGCTTCACATGGTGCCTGGCACAGGCAGACGCCTTACCAGGGCTCGCCTCGTCATGGCGTCATCCTCACCACAACTCAGGATGGGTGTTGCTCCCATTCTGCCAGGGAGGAGATGGAGGCCTCCAGGGCCTGCACAGCTGGAGCGTATCGTGGGGGGCACAGGCTGGGGATGAGGACGTCCTGATTCCACCTGCTGTCTGGCTGTGTGGCCTTAGGGTGGTGGCTTCACCTCTCTTCACACCTCAGTTTCTTCACCAGCGAAGCAACTGTTTGCTATATGTGGTGGGCCCTCGAGGCCAGTGGAGGGATGGACAGACAGACAAGTAAGCTGCAGCGCCAGGACAGGGCCACTGAGGACCAAGGGAGGGGACCATGGGACTTCAGTAGGGAGGGAGTGCTGCTGGAGGAAAAGTCAGGGTAAAACCCGTTCCTAGACAACTGCCCGCAGCCTCCCTGCTCCCCCACGGCCAATCCCAGGCACACCCCAAGCAGCCGCACCCATCAGGGCAAACAGGCCGCTGTGCTTGCCGGAGCTGCCACAGAAGCACCCACCTGGGCCCTCCCTGCCCATGCCCACCCTCCCTGTCCCCTTAGGCCCTGAACAAACAGCGTGTTTCTGACCCAGCAGCCCCTGTGGAGGGCCAGGTTGTTCTGTACTGGCTTTTGCGTGGCTGAGCCCCTGGTGTCAGGTGACAGCCGCCACACTGGGAGGGCCAGGTTGCTGCCACTGCCAGGAATCTGAGCTGGCCACACCCAGCCAGTATCGGGCAGAGTGGCCCAGCTAGGCGGGCGTGCCCCCCTGACCCCGCCCTGTGCAGCCTCCGAGGACCTGGTTCCTGGCATTCCCTCCTTCCTACCCCCTGGGGAGTGCCAGGGACTCCTCGGTTCTAGCCCTCAGGCAGGGTCCTCCCTGGCTGCAGGCGGGATGAAGGCCCTACCGTCTCTGACAAACAGCCTTTGCTCACCCCCTCGCCTTCCGGGACCTGGACAGGGCCTTCTCTCCCACTCTAGGCTAATGTTGCAGTCTGGCGGCTTCTGCAAATCTTTGCTCTCCTTTCCCAACCCCCCTGTCAAAGGAGTTCATTGTTCTCTCCTCCCTTGGCAGAGGTCACCTGAGCCAGGTATCAGATATGGGCGGGGCCAGGTAGGCTGGATGCTGCTCAGGAGGCCCCAGTGGCTGCCAGGCTTTGGTCAGCCTTCTAGTTTGAATCTGAGGAGAGATAGCTGGGATCTTAGAATAGCTGGGAGGGCTGGTCTTGGAATTCCCTGACCTCCTAGGGGCTGTGCCCCATCCAACCCTGTGTCCTGAGTGGAGCCATGATTCAGGGTTGCTGTGTGTGCCTTTGTGGGAACACAGCCCTGGGGTTGAGCCCAACCTTCTGTGCTCAGGTGGGTGCCTCCTTTCAGGGAGGCCATAGGCACTCCCTCTAACAGGGACCTGGAACTGCTCCTGAACCCTTAACAAGGGGGAGTCACCACCCCTGTGATTTAGACCTTGTTCACCAGCAGGGAAGCTGAGCCTTACAAGGCTGGTAGGAGTTAGGGGAGGAAGAGTAAGGGAGTGGGAAGGGCCCCGAAGTAAGCGGCAGGCCAGGCATAGTGGCTCACACCTGTAGTCCCAGCACTTTGAAAGGCCAAGGCAGATGAATCACTTGAGTCCAGGAGTTCAAGACCAGCCTGGCCAACATCGTGACACCTCATCTCTACAAACAGTACAAAAATCAGCCAGGCATGGTGGCACATGCCTGTAATTCCAGCTACTTGGGAGACTGACGTGTATCAGTTGAGCCTGGGAGACGGAGGTTACAGTGAGCTGAGATCACACCACTGTACTCCAGCCTGGGCAACAGAGTGAGACCCTGTCTAAAACACACACACGCGCGCACACACACACACACACACACACACACACACACACGCACACACACTCCAGCCTGGGCAACAGAGTGAGACCCCGTCTCAAACACACACACATACACACGCACACACGCACACACACTCCAGCCTGGGCAACAGAGTGAGACCCTGTCTCAAACACACAAACACGCACATGCACGCACACACACACACAGTCGGGGGCAGCTGGGGCACAGCCACAGGTGCCCATGGTTCTCTCCCTAACTGGTTTCCTCAGGACACTGGGCCCTGGGTTTCTAGCTCCTCCCTGTCCCTTCATCAGCTGCTCTTAGTCCTGTTCCCAAATCTCAGTCCCCTCCCTGTTTCCAACAAGAGCCCTTTCGCTTCTCATAACTAACTTAGGGCTCCCATGCCTCTCTGCCCAGCCCGAGTCCCTGTCCTCATAGGACTGCCCAGACCCCTGTCAAAAGAGTTTCTTATTCTGTCCTCCCTTGGCAGAGGTCACCTGAGCCAGGTGTCATCTATGGGTGGGGCCAGGTAGGCTGGATGCTGCCTTTTGAAGCAGTGCTGCCTCCCTTCCCTGAACTGGGGAGTCCCTGGGGAGCCATGCCATTTACAGGTGAACTGACTCTCCTGGCCCTGCCCAGGCAGAGTCCCTGTGAAGGTCACTGCCTTTATTTCGGTTTTGGGGGAGCCCTGGTCCCTCCAGAGTTGGCAACTTGGAGAAGTGTCCAAGGGGATACCATGGAACGATTCGAGGCTTGGCTGGAAGCAGAGGCCCGTGTGTGCTGTGGGGTGGCTGAGCCTTCCGGCCGCACCAGGTGGCCTCGGGTCCATCATGTCCAATTCGAGGACAGCCCTGCCAAGCGCAGTCACCAGTACCATCCTGTTTATTACCTGAGAAACGAAGCTCAGAGAAGCCCAGTGGCTCACCCACTACCAGATGCCTCGTACATGGCAGGAAGGGATCCAAAGCTTAGTGGGTCTCACAGCCCCTGTTCTAAATCAGCCTTTGGAAAAGAAAATGGGGATGGGAGGGAGGGGTGGCCACAGTATCTCCAAGGCCAGAAGGGAATGAGGAATGAGTGTGGGTGGTTGAAGGATGGGCCCATCCTCTTTGTCTTCCTCTGGGTTAGAGGAAAGATATGGAGCCGAAGCAGGAGAGACTCAGGTGAGATGTTAGAACTGCCTGTGACATGTGGCCTGAGAGCCCAGCAAAACGTTGCAGGCTGTTTTCTCTGTGGCCTGACCTTCCTGCTGTTGTGCAGAATTGTTGAGGCCAGTAGGAATATAATGTGAGCCACATATGTAATTTAAAGTTTTCTAGAAGCTGCATTATAAAATTATTTAAACATGTGAAATTAATTTTAATTATATATTCTGGTGGGGTGCTGTGGCTCACGCCTATAATCCAGCACTTTGGGAGGCCAAGGCAGGTGGATTACTTTAAGTCAGGAGTTTGAGATCAGCCTGGCCAACGTGATGAAGCCCCATCTCTACTAAAAATACAAAAATTAGCCGGGTGTGATGGTGCGTGCCTATAGTCCCAGCTACTTGGGAGGCTGAGGCAGGAGAGTTGCTTGAACCGGGAGGTGGAACTGAGCTGAGATCTCAGCACTGCACTCCAATTGGGTGACAGAGTGAGAGTCCATCTTAAAAAAAATTCTAGAAGCTGCATTATAAAATTATTTAAACAAGTGAAATTATTTTTAATCATATATTCTGACCGGGCCTGGTAGCTCATGCCTGTAATCCTAGCACTCGGGGAAGCTGAGGCCAGCAGATCACTTGAGGCCAGGAGTTTGAGACCAGCCTGGGCAACATGGTGAAACACCGTCTCTACTCAAAATACAAAAATTAGCTGGGCATGGTGGTGTGTGCCTGTAATCCCAGCTTCTCTGGAAGCTGAGGCAGGAGCCTCACTTGAACTGGGGAGGCGGAGGTTGCAGTGAGCCGAGATCGTGCCACTGCACTGCAGTCTGGGTGACGGGTGCAACCCTGTCTCAGAAATAATAATCATCATCATAATCATATATGCCCTTTAATCCAACATATGCGAACTATTTTGACACGTAGCTCATTTAAATCACTAGTGATATTTTTTCAGTTTGTTTTTTCGAATGCTAAATCTGTGAAATCTAGGTGTATTTTACACTTACAGCACATCTCAAATCAGACATTAAATTTTTTTTGGAAGTAGTAGATCTGTATTTGGAAATTGGATGGTTTACAGTAGAAAAAGGGAATTTGAAGCATGGTCTGCCTGAGTCCAGCCCCTGTTCTTCTAGAACCCAAGTTGTTCCAGACATACTTGAAGAGTTTCCAAGAACTGAATTAATCCTCCTTGGTGACATGAGCCATACTGAAAGTGCTTGGTGGCTACCTGGGGCTCATGGCTACCATTCCGTGCAGCCTGCGGCATGGGGCCTGCTCCTGGCCAGGCCAGCAGGCTCCTATGGGGCATTTCCGCCAGAGTCCTCCAAATTCCAGAGGCTGTTCCCTGAGCTGCTTCTGCTGCTGGGAAAGTGCTACTGTCGCAGGGGTACGCTCTGGCTGCGGATCCTGAGGCCCCAGCAACCTGGGGCTGGCTGAGGTCTGGCGGGGCCCCTGGGGGAGCTTGTCCTTCACATCCTATCCTCATCTACTCCCCTTTTCCTGGGAAATGTTTACATTCCAGACACTCAGCTATCTCTACCCAGGGCTTCTCCGGGCTCTGCATTTTTTGCATTGCTGAACAGGGACCTGGGCTGGCCTGGGGGCCGCTGCTGGGCCCCATCTGTCTCCCTCTGGCTATCCCGTTCAGGTATGACCATTTGCAGGGCAGATGTGTTCCTGGCAAAGAGCCAGGCCTGAGGCAACCCCCCCCCAACCTTTTAATCCCCAGGCATACCCCAAAATAGACACTTGGAGCTCTCCTCCCTGTCTGACCTCAGCATGAGATTCCTTCAGAGAGCCCTCGGACTAGACTAACTGATGGGGGAGGCAGGTAGCAATTGGGTTCACTAAGCTATCGTTGCCACATCTCACCAGGGACTTCTCCCTTTCTGCTGCTTTGAGGCCTGGCTGCAAAGTAGGAGAACCCGGGGCCTAAGGAGGCTGCCTCATTGTTGGGGCCTTTTTCTGCAGGGCATAGTCTTCTGTGGTTGTTTTTTGTTTTGAGTCTTTAAAGCAACCAGTTGACATGGCATTACTCTGTGCTGTTCTCACCCAGCTCTGCAGAGCCAGTATCCCCTGGGGTGGGAGGGTGGGGGTCAGATTGGGATAACCGATTAAGAAACTGAACTGAAAACCTTCCTGAAGATGGTTTATCACTCTAAATTTGTAGCGTTTATGTTCATACCTTTCTTAACCCACAATTCTATCCCTGGGACATCTGCCCTAGGAAATACTCAAGTGTTGTGGACAAAGATAGGAGTCCAAGAATGCCATCAACATGGTTGTCAGTTGCAAACCCTCTAGCAACCAAGTAAATGCTCAGCAATGAAGCCCTGGTGAGTTAGGGCATCTCCAGGTAAAGAACATTCTTTTGCTGCTTTTAAAGTTATTTTAGGCCAATGTGGTGGCTCACGCCTGTAATTCCATCACTTTGGGAGGCCAAGGCGGGCGGATCACCTGAGGTCAGGAGTTCGAGACCAGCCTGCCTGACATGGTGAAACCCTGTCTCTAGTAAAAATACAAAAATTAGCTGGGTGTGGTGGTGGGCGCCTGTAATCCTAGCTATTGGGGAGGCTGACGCAGGAGAATTGCTTGAACGTGGGAGACAGAGTTTGCAGTGAGCTAAGATCGCACCATTGCACTTCCAGCCTGGGCGACAAGAATGAAACTCAGACTCAAAACAAAACAAAAAGTCATTTTAGGCAGGTTGCAGTGACTCACGCCTATAATCCCAGCACTTTGGAAGGCCAAGGCAGGAGGATTGCTTGAGTCTAGGAGATCAAGTCCCGGCTGGGCAACATGACGAGTTCCTGTCTCTACCAAAAATTAAAAAGTAGCCTGGCGTGGTGGTGTGTGCCTGTAGTTCCAGCTACCTGGGAGGTTGAAGTGGGAGGATCGTTTGAGCCTGGGAGGCCGAGACTACAGTGAGCCAAAATCACTCCACAGCACTCAATCAGGGGAACAGAGTGGGACCCTGTCTCAAAAAATACATACAAATTAATTTAAAATGTTTAAAAAGTCATTTTCTTTTCTTTTCTTTTCTTTTTTTTTTAAAGATGGAATTTCACCTTATTGGTCAGGCTGGTCTTGAACTCCTGACCTCAGGTGATCCACCCACCTCAGCCTCCCAAAGTGCTGGGATTACAGGCGTGAGCCACCGCGCCCAGCAAAAGTCAATTTTCAAGCTTTTAACAACCTGGGCTAGCTTTAAGTAGGAAACCAGGCTACAAAGCTATACCTATACATGATCTTGTATACATATATCTGTATGACATGATCCCAATTATATCTTTTTAAATATAGACACGTGCAAACATTCACAAGTGCAGAAGACTCAAAGGACGTATGCTGAGGTGTTAGCAAGGTTACTTCTGGTTGCGGGAGTCTGGGTAATTTTTGTTCTTAAACATCTTTACACCTCTAAAGTTCTTCACAATGTATGTGTATCACTTCTGTTATAAGAAATGAAAAAACATGTATCTGCAACGACGCTCCAGGAATTCCCTTTCTGGGAAGATGGTTGAAATGTGGTAGCAGTGAGAGCCTGTGAGACTCAGCTGACTGAGGCCTGGAGGGACCTGGAGGAGCCCAGAGCCAGGCAGGGCCTCTGTGGTATTCTGAGTACTGTAGGCCCCTGGGTGGGCCCAGAGCTGCGGTGCCACCAGGCTTTTCCCCCGAGGGACTGGTGTCTCACTGTGCCAGACTCCCCCTACTTTCCTCCACCCATAAGGCCCCCATGCCACTGAGGAGGGCGGGATCTGTCACGCAGGGCGCATGCGGTGGAGGCACCGAGTCAGTGCCTGGAGAGCATCAAGAGGCTGGCGTGGTGTTGGGGAGGATGAGCTTGCAGGGGTGGCCGTGAGGCCAAGAGCAGAGTCACAAAGGGCCTGGGGGTGGGGCCTGGTAAATTTGGGTTAGGCTTCAACACTCAGGTGTCTGGGAGGAACCTGAAAGGTACGGAATCCCTGCTTCCTGCTGGGGTGGTCCGATGCTGCAGCTCCCTCAGCCATGGTGGTGTGAAGGGGACAGGTCTACAGGCTCACGCCACGTGGTTCTCGTTGCAGACGGTGGAGCATGGCTTCCCACACCAGCCCAGTGCTCTCGGCTACAGCCCGTCCCTGCGCATCCTGGCCATCGGCACCCGTTCTGGAGCCATCAAGCTGTATCCTCCGTCCCCTCACTCCCACCTGGTCAGGGCCATGTGGTGGATGAGATTTGGGGAAGGACATCTTTTCCCTCCTTGCCCAGGGCTGCTGGGATAAAATGAGGGACTTTCCTGAATTTCCAGCTTTGGACATGATTTTATTCCCAAGTGAGGAAGGTATGGTTTATGGCAGGACGGGGACCTGGGCATGGCGGGATGTGACCGTGTCCTTTGCAGGAGGATGGTGAGGTTGAAACTGACCGAGGAGGTACAGGTTTATTTCATCCCCTGTGTCCTTTCAGGACCGTCCATGTGGTCTCCTCCCTGTGTACTCAGTTTCCCCTTCTCGCCTGTTGCTGGAGTTTCAGGACTCCCTGGGCAGGGGGCAAGGCCACTGGGGGGATCAGGGACCTGTTTTGCAGGGGCTGTGTTGGGGGATCCAGGGGGACGGACCTGATGCCGGTCTCGGCCATTGCTCAGTGAATCAGTGGCTGGCTGGTGGGTCAGTAGCAAGGCCTGGCCCTTCTGTGCCCCTGCCTCCCTTAGCTCCCCATCTCACCGCCAGAAAGGCAAGTTACAGGGACCCGTCTTGTCGCTGGGGATGTTTGTAATTTAAAAAAATTTTTTTCAGCACTTTGGGAGGGTGAATCACTTAAAGTTAGGAGTTCAAGACCAGCCTAGTCAACATGGTGAAACCCCGTCTCTATTAAAAATACAAAAAAGATAGCAAGGCATGGTGGCACGTGCCTGTAATCCCAGCTACTTGGGAGGCTGAGATGGGAGAATCGTTTGAACCTGGGAGGCAGAGGGAGGCAGAGGTTGCAGTGAGCCAAGATTGCGCCACTGCGCTCCAGCCTGAGCCACAGAGCAAGACTCCGTATCAAAAAAAAAAAAATTTCTTTTTGTAGAGGCAGGATCTTGTCATCTTGCCGAGCCTGGTCATGAACTCCTGGGCTCAAGCAACCCTCTGGCCTTGGCCTCTGAAAATGCTAGGGTTACAGGCGTGAGCCACTCCACTCCCAGCCATAGTTTTGTTTTTTAACCTTCTTCCCCGATAAGAATCAGAGGTGGACTGGCCCCAGGGCCCTAGCCACAAGCAGAGATGGGGCTCAGGTAGCCACCTTCCAAATTCCATCCCCACCCCGACAGGCAGCAGAGAGTGGAGAGGGCTCCGCCTGGCAGGGACAGCCTTCCCCGGCCCGAGGCTGGACATTGTCCAGTTGGGTCATCTTTTATCCAAAGCACTGGTTCTGGCTGACTGGGGTCTCCCAGTGTTTTCAGAGATGAAAAACCAGATCAGGTTGGGCACCCTGCCAATCTCCTATGTGCTCCCAGGGCAGGGCCCAAAGGAGTTGAGAGTTGGGGGACCACCTCCGAGAGCTTGGCTGGCACCTGCAGCGGAGCCCAACCTCCCTCTTCCCCTCTGCCCAGTGTGGGGGAGGGGTACAAAGTGCTGGAGTTCCAGGCTGGGCTGATGTACACAGGGGCCCAGGGCCTTGCTGCTGGCTCAGCCTTCCCTCGGCTGGTTAATCATTGCCAGGCCACAGCCAGACTCTGGTTATCAAACCCTGGTGCTGAGACTCACGGGCGGAGGCTGTTGGGGACAGGCCTGCAGGTGCTGTGTGTTCTCACAGGTGCCACCAAGCCACAGCCGATGCGTCTCTTGCGGCTCAGGTTCAGGGTGGCAGCCTGACAGGTGCCATGGTAGGGCTTCATCTTTTTTTTTTTTTTTTTTTTTATACAGAGTCTCACTCTGTCACCCAGGCTGGAGTGCAATGGCACGATCTCGGCTCACTGCAACCTCCACCTCCCGGGTTCAAGTGATTCTCCTGCCTCAGCCTCCTATGTAGCTGGGACTACAGGTGCTTGCCACCATGCCTGGTTTTTTTGTATTTTTAGTAGAGATGGGGTTTCACCCTGTTAGCCAGGATGGTCTCGATCTCCTGACCTCGTGATCCACCCACCTTGGCCTCCCAAAGTATTGGGATTACAAGCGTGAGCCACCGTGCCCAGCTGGACCTCACCTTTCTGTGGAGTTGTTCCCACTGGCCTGACTGGGAGAAATCTCCCAGGGGTCAGGTCACTAGCCTGGTGCCCTGGGGCCAGGGCTGCT
Source organism: Cheracebus regulus (assembly GCA_963574635.1). NCBI lineage: Eukaryota > Metazoa > Chordata > Mammalia > Primates > Pitheciidae > Cheracebus > Cheracebus regulus. Next base: position 12,010 of record CAUYQU010072302.1, read on the forward strand.
GTGTCTCTTCCCCACCCCAGGCCCCATGCATGAACCTTGCTGCCTGCAGGGAGGGCAGGCCCCTCTGTGTTTGCCCTCCTTGCACATGGGCCCCGAGGGCCTGGTACTCGAGGTGGGCAGGGGATGGTGTCTGGCCTCCCAGAGCTTTCCTGAGCCTACTCCTAGCTACGGAGCCCCGGGCGTGGAGTTCATGGGACTGCACCGGGAGAACAACGCGGTGACGCAGATACACCTCCTGCCCGGCCAGGTGAGGGGCCTGGGGTGGGACAGGAAGCCACTTCCATGGCCTCCTTGCCCTCACTGCTTCCAGCAGGGCTGTTGTGGAGAAGCCAGCATTCTCTGGCCCTGGGTTTGGTGCTTATGGGAAAACCTGGGGCCCCCTCCCTTTCCACAGTTGGGGCTCATGGACTACCCTGGTAGTGGCCAGGGGTCTTTAAACAGCCAGCCCAGGCTGGGCGGCCCCAGTATGTAAAGGCCTTGCCCGGGTAGCAAGACCACATGCTCCCATCCCTGTTCCCTCGCTAGTGCCGGCTGGTCACCCTGCTGGATGACAACAGCCTGCACCTTTGGAGCCTGAAGGTCAAGGGCGGGGCGTCGGAGCTGCAGGAGGATGAGAGCTTCACACTGCGTGGCCCCCCAGGGTAAGGGCTCAATCCCCATCCCCTTCCACTCCTGGCCCGGCCTGACCTTTGCCCCACCTCTGGAGTGGACTCACCCTTTGTGGGTCCTGTTGTGCCCCTGGCCGTGCCTGGCATGCTTTTGAGCTGACGCATTGCCATGCTCAGGTGCTCTTGAGTGGAGTGGGTGGGGCTGCAGCCCACCTCCCCATCCACACCCTGGGTCATGCTGGAGGGTCCCTGGTGTCTTTCCTGCCTCCTAGCCCAGGCTCTCTGCCATCGGTCTCCTGTCTTGGCAGAAAGTAACCAATGTTTGTCCTGGCTTGAAATGCTGTGAACCCCATTAAAAGGCTTTATGGGCTTGTTTTCTGAGGAGTCAGGGGACCCCGTCCATGGGGTCTCCCCTCCTGGGCAGTGGTCAGCTCACAGGCAGCTGTTCTCGTCACAGGGCTGCCCCCAGTGCCACACAGATCACCGTGGTCCTGCCACACTCCTCCTGCGAACTGCTCTACCTGGGCACTGAGAGTGGCAACGTGTTTGTGGTACAGCTGCCAGCTTTCCGCTTGCTGGAGGACTGGACCATCAGCTCGGACGCGGTGCTGCAGCGGTAAGCCCAGAGCCTGGCTGCTGTTAGGATCCTCAGTCCCTCGAGTTAGGCGTGGCTTCTTCCCTTGGTCCCCAGGAGTCTCTCAGGAGCTGTCATTTCTCTGCTGGGAATTCCATGGGGCTAGCAGGAGAGACTCTCAGCTTCCAACCTCTCCCCTACTGAGAATCTAACGCTTTACCATAGGTTAGCATCATATCACTAAAAAGGGGGATTTGGGGGTCCCTCATCTAAACACCCCAAGTGACTGTGTAATGTCACCGACTCAGTCCAGTGTCCTTTGCACTTACCATGGGCTTAAAGACCCCAGGGACTCTGCAGCGGGGAGTGGGGCCCAAACCTCCCTACATCGCTGGGGCAGCTCTTGGTGCTGCCCTGAGCTGTGGGCACTTTGCCTAGGTTCCATTTGCTTGCAGGCTCCGTGGCTGAAAAGCCTTGACCGCCACAGGTGTGTGGGTCTGTGGAGATCATTTTGGAAGCTTTGCTCCTTGTTGATGGTACTACAATAGAGAGGGAGTCGGAGCAGGTTCAGGTGTGGAAGGGGGGGATGGGGGCCCAAAGAAAGAGAGGAGGCAGCATCTGACAGGAGCATGTGGGGGCCAGGTCAGTCGTGGTGGAGTGATCTGTGGTTCCAAGGGGCAGGAGGAGGCCAGGGTGCTAGTCCCCTGGCCCTGCAGGACTTTGGACTGGGCCCAGGACACACTCCTGCAACCGGCCAGTGGGCTCTCCAGCTGTGGGTGGTGGTGACGAAGCAGGGCCTGTCTGCCGAGGGCAGAGCATTGCTGGGCTGGGAGGACTCCCACTTGCAGCTGTGTCCCTCCGAGTGCATACCTCTGCCTTTCCCGTTCAGCAGGGCAGGGCTGATGCAGTGAGCCCAAGGTCAGAGCAGAGCGCTTTGCAGGATGACAGGTGGCACAGTGGGGTACAGCCTCTGGGCAGGACGGCAGGAGGACCTGCACCCCAGCAGACAGCCACACCAGCACCCAGCTTCACCCTGTAGCTAGCTGGTAGGAGTCTAGTTACGGGGCAGTGGGGAGGTCCAAGTGTCCTGAGAGCCCCTCCTGCCAGTTTGTTTATTTGTTTGTTTGTTTGTTTGTTTATTGGGAGAGAGTTTCACTCTGTCCCATGCTGGAGTGCAGTGGCAGGATCTCCACTCACTGCAACCTTCACCTCCCCAGCTCAAGCAATTCTCCTGTCTCAGCCTCCTCAGTAGCTGGGATTACGGGTGCATGCCACCACACCCGGCTAAGGTATTTTTTTTTTTCTTTTTTTTTTTAGTAGAGATAGGGTTTCACCATGTTGGCCAGGCAGGTCTCGAACTCCTGACCTCAGGTGATCCACCCACCTCAGCCTCCCAAAGTATTGGGGTTACAGGTGTGAGCCACCATGCCCAGCCCCTTTTGCCAGTTCTTGTCCACTTGATGACACTTATCTGAGTTTTTAAAACATCCAATCCTTTAGTCTCACAACTCTGTCTCTGAGAAGCCTCTGTCCTAAAGATACAGGATAAGAATGATCTGTGCAGTGGCTCACACTCCCAGCGCTTTGGGAGGCTGAGGCAGGAGGATCATTTGAGGTCAGGAGTTTCAGACCAGCCTGGCCAACATGGAGAAACCCCATCTCTACCAAAAATACAAAAAAAATTAGCTAGGCATGGTGACGGGTACCTGTAATCCCAGCTACTAGAGAGGCTGAGGCAGGAGAATTGCTTGAACCCGGTAGGCAGAGTTTGCAGTGAGCCAGAATGTGCCACTGGACCCCAGTCTGGGTGACAGTGAGACTCCATTTCAAAAAAAAAAAGATCATTGTAGGGCTGTTTTTAATGGCAAAAAGTTGAAAGCTGACTAATTGTCTAACAATTTTCATCTGTATAAGCATATTATTTGCATTTTTTTTTTGAGACAGAGTTTCGCTCTTGTTGCCCAGGCTAGAGTGCCGTGACGCCATCTCAGTTCACTGCAACCTTCACCTCCCTGGCTCAAGCGATTCTCCTGCCTCAGCCTCCCGAGTAGCTGGGATTATAGGCCTGTGCCATCACACCAGCTAATTTTGTATTTTTAGTAGAGAGGGGGTTTCTCCATGTTGGTCAGGCTGGTCTCGAACTCCCGACTTCAGGTGATCTGCCCGCCTTGGCCTCCCAAAGACTGGGATTAGTAATCTCAGCCCTTTGAGAGGCTGAAGTGGGAGGAGGGTTGCTTGAGGCCAGGAATTCGAGACCAGCCTGGGCAACATAGCAAGACCCTGTCTCCCCCAACAAAAAATAAAAATTAATTGGGCAAGGTGGCACTTACCTGTGGTCTCATCTACTTGGGAGGTGGGAAGCTCACTTGAGCCCAGGAGTTGGAGGCTGCAGTGAGCCATGGTCAGGCCATTACCCTCCAGCCTGGGTGACAGAGTGAGAGCCTGTCTCTAAAAAAAATTTAAAAATTAGGCCGGGTGAGGTGGCTCACACCTGTAATCCCAGCACTTTGGGAGGCAGAGGCGGGTGGATCATGAAGTCAGGTGTTTGAGACGAGCCTGACCAATACGGTGAAACTCCGTCTCTACTAAAAATTAGCCAGGCGTGATGGCTCATGCTTGTAGTCTGAGCTACTCGGGAGGCTGAGGCAGGAGAATCTCTTGAACCCAGGAGGCGGAGGTTGCAGTGAGCCAAGACCATGCCACTGCACTCAAGCCTGGGTGACAGAGTGAGACTCCGTCTCAAAAAAAAAAAAAAAATTAGCCGGGTGTGGTGGCGTGCACCTGTAATACCAGCTACTCAGAAGGCTGAGGCAGGAGAAAAGCTTGAACCCGGGAGGTGGATGTTGTAGTGAGTCGCGATCACACCACTGCACTCCAGCCTGGAGGACAGAGCGAGACTCTGTCTCAAAGGAAAAAAAATAAAAATTAAATACAGCTTTACCGATCAGGTTAAAGTCCCCTTCAACTCTCACTCTCAATTCAGATTCTAATGTCATTGAGGTCAGTGCCGGGTATAGACAATGCGAAGAGCTTGGGTTTAGCGTGGCTTGGGTCCAGGTTGGGTCTACTTCCCACTCCACATCCTTGCTGTTGGCTGTTGGTCCCATGCCTGCTGCCCTGTGGTTTTTTGTTAGCTGCAACACCTCCAGCCCTCACATCAGCATTCCAGGCCTGGAGACGGGGGAGGGGTCAAGGTTCCAGGGCCAGGCCAACTTGTATAGAGTTTTGTTTGATGGGGCTTAAAAATTTGTTTCTTATGAAATATCCCCTTTTGCAAAAATGCACTGAATATGAATGTACAGTTTAACAGATTCTTGTAGAGCGTCCTTGCAGCCACCCCCCAGGCATAGAAATAGAATGTTGACGCTGGACGCCTTCTTGGTCGAGGCTCCCTCTGGCCCCTACGTTGATTTTTCCGGAAGTCACTGCCTTGCCTTGCCTTATAGTTGTACCACCTGTGTTTACATCACTGGGGGTTGTTTCCATGTCTCTGCCTTGTTGTACATGCTGCTCCTCTTCTCTTGGTGACATGTCCTAGCCATCTTTCTTTTTTCTTCTTTGAGACAGAGTCTCTCTCTGTCACCCAAGCTGGAGTGCAGTGGCGTGATCTCAGCTCACTGCAACCTCCACTTCCCACGTTCAAGTGATTCTCCTGCCTCAGCCTCCTGAGTAGCTAAGATTACAGACACCTGCCACCACACCCAGCTAAATTTTTTTATTTTTAGTAGAGACAGGGTTTCACCATGTTGGCCAGGCTGGTCTCAAACTCCTGACCTCAAGTGATCCACCCACCTTGGGCTCCCAAAGTGCTGAGATTATAGGTGTGAGCCACTGCACCTGGCCATCCACCTCGCCCAGCCTCTAGCCATCTTTCCATGCCAGCACATAGAACAGCCACCTTTGTGTGGGGAACCCCGTGGCCGTGCCATGCTGGGGCCATACTCCCTGGCAGTGGCATCGGAGGCTTATAGCACTCCCCTCACCCAGGTTGCCAGAGGAAGCCCGCCACCGGCGGGTGTTTGAGATGGTGGAGGTGCTGCAGGAGCATCCTCGAGATCCCAACCAGATCCTGATCGGCTACAGCCGAGGCCTCGTTGTTATCTGGGACCTGCAGGGCAGCCGCGTGCTCTACCACTTCCTCAGCAGCCAGGTAGGCAGTGCCTGGGACATGGCAGGCGCCATGTTGCTCTCCCGGGCCCCACATGGCACGTACATGCTCTGTGCAGAGGCGTGGGGTGCAGGTGATGGGAATGCTGCCTCGGTCCCAGCTTGCTGCCCTCTCTCCCTCTCCTCCTCCATAGCAACTGGAGAACATCTGCTGGCAGCGGGACGGCCGCCTGCTGGTCAGCTGCCACTCCGATGGCAGCTACTGCCAGTGGCTCGTGTCCAGCGACGCCCAGAAACCAGAGCCCCTCCGCAGCCTCGTGCCTTATGGTCAGTGTTTCACCCGCCAGGCAGGGCCCATCCCCAGTGCCTCCTGGATTCAGGTGCAGGATGCTCAGCTCAAGCAAACTCTGGGGCCAGAAGGGGAAAGACTTTGTCCAAAGCCGCACAGCAGGGTTCCTGTCACCCAGTTTCTTGTGGAACTTCTTACAGCAAGAGTCCTAAGCAGGTCTACCATGTGGGTGTGGGCATGAGCTTGAGGGATCTGTGCCCATGGGGACTGACGCTTGTCTGAGAGCTGGAGGATCCGTTCAAGCCGATTCCTTTCCTTGCAGGTCCCTTTCCTTGCAAAGCTATTACCAAAATCCTCTGGCTGACCAGCAGGCAGGGGTAGGTATCCATGCTGGTCCTTTTCCCTCTCCAGAGCCTTCCTGGAGAGCTGGAAAAGGCTGGAAACGTCACTTAGGCCTCTGCTTGGGAAGACAGTGCCTAGTGAACACTCTCAGGTCCCATGTTGGGGTCTTGGACACCAGGGAGGAGAGAGTGGGTAGATGCTGTTCATGCCTCTCAGTGGCCCAGTTCCTGCCAAGTTCATTCCCACTCCTTCCTTCCACCCTCCCAGAGAGACGGTGTTGAGCTGCAGGTCTCAGCCCCCTTTACTGGCAGCCCTGTTTCTTGAAAATCACTCTGGGTAATGTTTAAACGGAATTGGAGGGAGTACCCAGCTTGAGGCAGGAGTGGCTGCCGAGACTCAGAGCCCCCAGCCTGGTACTCCCACCTTGCCCCCAAGTTCTCCTGGGCTGTTGCAGGTGGAAGGAGATGGGGTCCAGCTCCATCTGTTCCTGGGGATCTTGACTGAGTGAGCTCTTTGATCGCCGGCCTGTGGCTTTGAGGCCGTGCTGGGAGCCCCAGCCCACCCCTGCTCCTCTGTGCCTGCCAGGTTGCCCTTCATCATCTTCCAGGGCGGCATGCCTCGGGCCAGCTACGGGGACCGCCACTGCATCTCGGTGGTCCATGACGGCCAGCAGACGGCTTTTGACTTCACCTCCCGGGTCATCGACTTCACTGTCCTCACAGAGGCAGACCCCGCAGCCGGTAGGAGAGCTTCGGGAGTGGGTGCCCAGGGTTAGGTGTGGGAGGCGTGGAGCAGGTCCATCAGTAAAGAAAGGGCCAGGTGCAGTGGCTCCTGCTTGTAATCCCAGCACTTTGGGAGGCCAAGGTGGGAGGATCACTTGAGCCCAGTCATTAAAGTTCAGCCTGGGCAACGTAGGGAGACCCCTGTCTCTACAAAAAAAAAAAGCCGGGTGTTGTGTCACACACCTGTAGTCCCAGCTACTTAGGAGGCTGAGGTGGGAGGATCACTTGAGCCCGGGAGGTGGAGGTTGCAGTGAGCCAAGATCATGCGACTGCATTCAGCCTGGGCAATGGAGCCAGACCGTGTCTTAAAAAAAAAAAATGATGGGCTGTGCCCAGGTGTTCCTAAGCCTGCCACTGTCCTGAGTCCCTTGGCCTCACTGCACCCCAAGGTGGAGTGTCACCAAGGCCTGCAGCTCCTTTCTCTGCCTCCCTGCCACCCTCCCCAGCTGGAGACCCAGCCTGGCCATAACTCCTGCCTGCCCTGGGCTCTCTGCCCTTTCCAGACTGGAATGGAACTTAGCCCACAGGGGGCTGATCTGGACTGTTGGATTTAACACCCACCTGGCTGGGGCAAGAGGGTCCTGCCTTAGGGATGGCAAAGCCTGCCTTCTGGGCAGGGCAGAAAGTGGCTGTGTGGCCTCCTGGAACTCCAGCAGGACCGGCAGAGTCCTGAGTCAGCCTCGTAAATAGTGTGACAGGCAAGACCAGAAAGGGCTGATGTTGAAACCTGGAGAAGAGGCCTGCCGGAGCTCCAGGAGGGAGGGCCCTCTCCTAGGGACGCCAGCCTGAAAGGGCCTGAGGCCGAAAGGTGAGGGACAGGGCTGCTCAGGACACCTGCTCTGTGTTCTCAGGGCCTCTCCCCTGTTCAGGGGAACCCCAAACCTGCTTTTCCTTCTTTCTTAGCCTCTCTTCCCTCCTCACACCCTGGATGCTGAGATCAGGGCCCAGCTCCACTCTTTCCACAGCACTCGGGCCATGCTGGCACAGAGTGGGGGCCTCCTGGGCTCTGGTGGCCACACTCCCTAGGCTGAGTTAACCTGATTCCCAGGGGAAAGGTCAGGAAGGGAGGGGAGAAACTTGCTGAGCTACAAATTCAAGACTGCTGGACTTTCTAGGACAGGCCACCTTCCTGCAATGATCCCTCTGTGTCCCTAACTCCCCACAGGCCAGGAGATAGGTGCCTGATGAGGGGTGCTTCCCTCAGATAAGACGTGGGCACCCTTAGGCTCCCACATAGTGGTTCTGCCGTGCCAGGTTCTGACCCAGCGGTCCCTGGAAGGCTTGCCTGTTTAATGAGCAACTGCTACGTGCCACGCCCTATTCTAGAAACAGATGAAGCACCTGTTCCCATGAAACTTAGATCTGAGTTTGGGGACAGAGTGACCAGGTTGCCAAATAATGTCAGAGGTAAGAAAAAAGCCAGGCAGAGGACAGCAGCACTGGTTTAGACGAGGGTTAGCAAGGCCTGCCTGATAAGGGGACATATTTGCATAGACACAGGAAAAATCAGAGCGAGGGCTCGCCCTGTAGGGACCTGGCTGGGGCGCAGACCGAGCTGGGAGAGCTCTTGGCTTGCTCCACGGAGGTAGGGGCGGAGGAAGGGCAGAAGGCTGCGGAGATGATGCCAGATATGGCCAGCACCGGATCGTATAGAGCTGCAGAAGCACGGTCAGGACTTGGGTTTATTTAGAGGGAGATGAGGTCCCCCAGTAGGGGTGCCACGACCTAGCCTCTGCTCCAAAAGGATCTGTCTGGCTGCCACGTGAGGAACATGGAGTGGAGCAAAGACGGGAGCCCCGTGAGAGTCGAGGGAGAGCTGACCTCGGCTTAGGCTTCGGTGCAGGCCGTGGGGCTGGCAGGAGGTGACTGGGGTTACACTGTCTTTTCTGACATTCAGCATTGAGGGGCCAGGTCAGGGCTCATAGACTGTTTCTGTAAAAGGCCAGGTAGCTTTCTTCACCGCAGCTACTCAGTCTAATGCCATTGCAGAGCAAATGTAGCCGCAGACAAGACAAGGGGCGGATCTGTGTTTCAGGACAACCGTATTGACAGGAATAGGCAAGAGGCCAGATTTGGCCCTCGGGCTGTAATTTCTTGGCCCCTTGTCTAGGGAGAGGTGAGTGAAGGAAGGAGAGATCACTCAAGGATGACGTGAGGGTTTGCTGGGAGCACCAGGAATCCTGGTGCAGTGGCGAGAGGGTACGGCAGGCTCAGCTGGGTGGGAGTTAAGTTTGAGGACTTCATCTCTCCTCTGAACTCCAGACGCATAAGGGAGACGCTGAATAGACAACTGGGGTTTATGACTCTGGAGTTCAGAGGAGAGGTCGGGAAGGCGTCCGTTTGGAGTCATCCATGCAGAGATGTGTGAAGGCTACTCAGTGATTTTGAGGTTTAAAGAAAAAAATGTTAGAGAGAGAAGTGAAATCAGGGGCCCTGATGAGGCTTCCCAGGTGGTGAGGAAGACAGAAGAGAAGCCACAGGAAGGCTGAGCCCAGGGCACCCTCCGGCCTTAGAGGCATGGCGCTTGGTGGTGATGTGGCCAAGAACACCTGGGAGCAGCCAGCGGGCAGCAGACCCCAGAGGAGCAGGGAGGACAAGCGCTTCAAAGATGCAGCGTCAGCCGGGCGTGGAGGCTCAGCTGTCATCCCAGCACTTTGGGAGGCTGAGGCGGGCAGATCACCTGAGGTCAGGAGTTCAAGGCCAGCCTGGCTAACATGGTGAAACCCCATCTCTACTGAAAATACAAAATAAGCCAGGTGTGGTGGCACATGCCTGTAATCCCAGCTACTCAGGAGGCTGAGGCAGGAGAATCACTTGAACCCAGGAGGTGGAGGTTGCAGTGAGCCGAGATCATGCCACTGCACTCCAGCCTGGGTGACAGAGCAAGACTCCATCTCACAAAAAAATTTAAAAAATAAAAAATAAAAAAGGCTGGGCATGGTGGCTTATGCCTGTAATCCCAGCATTTTGGGAGGCCGAGGTGGGCAGATTACTCGAGCCCAAGAGTTCAACACCAGCCTGAACAACATGGCAAAACCCCATCTCTACCAAAAATATAAAAATTAACCAGGTATAGTGGCTCACAGCTGTAATCTCAGCTACTCAGGAGGCTGAGGCAGGAGGATCACTTGAACCGGGAGGTGGAGATTGCAGTGAGCCAAGATCGCACCACTATACTCCAGCCTGGGCAACAGAGTGAGATCCTGTCTCAAAAAAAAAAAAAGAAAGAAAGAAAAGAAAGGAGGCCGGGCGTGGTGGCTCATGCCTGTAATCCCAGCACTTTGGGAGGCTGAGGTGGGTGGATCATGAGGTCAAGAGATCAAGAACATCCTGGCCAATATGGTGAAACCCCATCTCTACTAAAAATACCAAAAAAAAAAAATTAGCTGGTCGTACTCCAGCCTGGGCAACAGAGCAAGACCCTGTCTCAAAAAAAAAAAAAAAAAAAGAGAGAAATGATTTTATCATCCAGTGCACATTTATTGAGTGCTCGCTGGAGCCAGGCCTGAGTGAGTTGAGGTGATTGCGTGCAGTAAGAAAATGCCACCCCAGCAGCTGGTGTGCTGAAGACCAGGCTTGCTGCTGCCTGTGGGGAGAGGCTGGGCAGGCGCATCTGAGCAGGGAGCAGGCCCCGTGGAGGAGGAACCAGGGAAGAGGGTTGGCAGGCACAGCTCCATGCCTCTGGGATGCCTGTCCTGATTGGGACACTGCCTTCCAGCCAGGTATGCCCCACCTCAAGAGCCCTGTGCCAGGTAGCTGTCAGCTACTCTGGACACAGAGGCAGGGCTGTTGCCCACACCTGCTGCCCTCCTGGGGTGGAAAGGCTTTGCTCAAGCAGCCAAGAACAGGGCTTTCTGGATCTGCAGATGCCCTGGCTCCCACCCTGGAGCTTCTGATTCCACAGGGCTGGGCTGCTTCCTCCTGGCCCCAGCACCTGATCCTTGGCCTGTACCCCAGCCTTTGACGACCCCTACGTGCTGGTGGTGCTGGCTGAGGAGGAGCTGGTGGTGATTGACCTGCAGACAGCAGGCTGGCCACCGGTCCAGCTGCCCTACCTGGCTTCCCTGCACTGTTCCGCCATCACCTGCTCCCACCATGTCTCCAACATCCCCCTGAAGCTGTGGGAGCGGATCATCGCCGCTGGCAGCCGGCAGAACTCACACTTCTCCACCATGGTAGGTCCGACCCTGGCCCCAGCCCCACCCCCAGCCTCAGCCCACCCCCACCCCAGGCCAAACTCTCCCATGGACTTCTTGGTCTCTTTCTCTAGGAGTGGCCGATTGACGGTGGCACCAGCCTGACCCCAGCCCCACCCCAGAGGGACCTGCTGCTCACAGGGTAGGAAACTTTGATGCCTTCCTCTTCTCAGCAGAATATGTGGGGTGGGAGCAGAGCCCCGAGGTGGACGAGCCAGCCCCTGGGTGCCCCGGCCGGCATCCCTCTCACAGCCGGCAGGCGGGCTCTGCCCACAGGCATGAGGACGGCACGGTGAGGTTCTGGGATGCCTCGGGTGTCTGCTTGCGGCTGCTTTACAAACTCAGCACGGTGCACGTGTTCCTCACTGACACGGACCCCAACGAAAACCTCAATGCCCAGGGTGAGGATGAGTGGCCCCCACTCCGCAAGGTGAGGCCAGGACCCCGGGAACGAGAAAGGGTGGAGACCAGCTGGGTCCCGCTCCCCGTGACCGCTCACAGAGCCCCTCTCCTTTGCCAGGTGGGCTCCTTTGACCCCTACAGTGATGACCCCCGGCTGGGCATCCAGAAGATCTTCCTCTGCAAGTACAGTGGCTACCTGGCTGTGGCAGGCACAGCAGGGCAGGTAGCAGGCTGGGCCGGGGAAGGGGACTTGAGGAGGAGTGATAGGTGACTGGGGACAGCAGGGACAGGAACCAGCCACCTGCCTGACACATATTCTGTGTCCTGTGCTCTTCCAGTGGATGGAGGTGGCTTAGTCCTCTTGGTGGGAGGTCCCTGGGATGGTTGTTTCTTCTGCAGAAATCAGAATTAAGGGCTGGGCCAGGCGCCGTGGCTCACACCTGTAATCCCAGCACTTTGGGAGACCAAGGCAGGCGGATCACCTGAGGTCAGGAGTTTGAGACCAGCCTGGCCAACCTGGTGAAACCTCATTTCTACTAAAAATACAAAAGTTAGCCAGGTGTGATGGCTCGTGCCTGTACTTGAACCTGGGAGGTGGAGGTTGCAGTAAGCCCAGATCGCAACGCTGTGTTCCAGCCTGGGCAACAAAGCCAGACTCTGTCTCAAAAACCAAAAAGAAAACCAAAAAGAGGGCTGGGGTTGGACAGGGGCCTCTGGCCCTGCTTGAGCCCTGGGCCTTGGCCTGGGTCCCGGCTCCTCTGCTGTCCCCACTGGTAGCATCCTGTGGCCCTGCCATGCCTTTGCTGACGCTTTGCTGAGCTGCCTGCCACCCTGCCTAGGTGCTGGTACTGGAGCTGAATGATGAGGCAGCGGAACAGACTGTAGAGCAGGTGGAGGCTGACCTGCTGCAGGACCAGGAGGGCTATCGCTGGAAGGGGCACGAGCGCCTGGCAGCCCGCTCAGGGCCTGTGCACTTCGAGCCTGGCTTTCAGCCCTTCGTGTTGGTGCAGTGCCAGCCCCCGGCTGTGGTCACCTCCTTGGCCCTGCACTCTGAGTGGCGGCTCGTGGCGTTCGGCACCAGCCATGGCTTTGGCCTCTTCGACCACCAGCAGCGGCGGCAGGTCTTTGTTAAGTGAGCAGGGCGCTGGGACCCGAGGCTGAGAGAGGGGCCCATGAGGACCCCCAGGACCTGGCCGCACTGACAGCCTGCCATCTCCCCAAGGTGCACACTGCACCCCAGTGACCAGCTGGCCTTGGAGGGCCCACTGTCCCGTGTCAAGTCCCTCAAGAAGTCCTTGCGCCAGTCATTCCGCCGGATGCGACGGAGCCGGGTATCCAGCCGGAAGCGGCCCCCCGCTGGCACCCCAGGAGAGGTGAGGCCCTCAGCAAGGCTGCAAGTGGCCATGCGCCCAGGTTCAGCTTAGAGTAGCCAGCAGGGGGGCCACACAGCCCCTGCTCCCCAGGCTTGCGGGGCTACAAACAAGACTCAGGATCCAGGCTGCATGAGTTTGCCACCATATGTGACCTCAGACAGGTCCCACTGCTTCTCTGTGCCTCAGCTTCTCAAGCAGAAAGGCAGTAACTGTAACACTTACCCTAGAGGCAATCCCCTGTAAGCGTTAGTGATTTTCCTTTTCTCTCTACGACATGCTAGGGGCCCAAGCAGGCTCCCCCCAGGGCACCTCCCACTTGGACAAGGGTCCCACTAGACGCAGGCCTGGCAGGTGGCTGGCATGGCTGTGGCCAGCCTTCCAATGCAAGGATCGGCATTGAGCAAAGCACTGTCCCTGGGGAGGGGAGGCCAGAGCTGACCCTCAGGCCGGCTACCCCCCACAGGCACAGGAGGGGAGCACCAAGGCTGAGCGGCCAGGCCTGCAGAACATGGAGCTGGCACCTGTGCAGCGCAAGATCGAGGCTCGCTCGGCAGAGGACTCCTTCACAGGCTTCGTGAGGACCCTGTACTTTGCTGACACCTACCTGAGGGACAGTGAGTGGCCAGCCTGCGGTTGAGGTGTAGGGGGCAGCAGACACCTCCTGACCTGGGTGCATGCGGGGGCTGCTGCCTGCCTGGGTGGTGGGACCCCAGATGGTTTCCCCTTGTGAGCAGGGGCAGACTGCAGCCTCTGCCTGCCTCCTCCCCTCCCCTGCCTGGGCCTTGGAGTCAGCTTGCTTTGGCTTCCTATCCAGGCTGTAGCATCCTTTAGAAGCATGGCCTCAGACCCGTCACTCAGCCTTTCAGGGCCTCAGCTTGCCCCTCTGTAAAATGAGGGAATGATAGCTTCCTTCTAGAGCAGCTGTGGCAATCAGGGATGGCAGAGCCTGCTGGTCCCCAGAGGGCGTGCCTTTCCCTGGCGGGTTCTCCCCTGCTGTATCACAGCAAGGGCTGAGCGGACCCAGGCTTGGGGTCCTCTATGTTGGGGCCTGTGTGGTTGTCGGAGAGCCTTCCAGCCTCTCCCAGGAGGGAACACCTGGGAGTACACCCTGGTTGCCCAGCTCCACCCGACTCCCACGCCAAGGGTCAGACACCCAAACGTGGCTTCTTGGCAGGCTCCCGACACTGCCCCTCACTGTGGGCTGGCACCAACGGGGGCACCATCTATGCCTTCTCCCTACGTGTGCCCCCTGCTGAGCGGAGAATGGATGAGCCTGTGCGGGCAGAGCAGGGTGAGTGCTGGGCAGGGAGAGCAGAGGGTGCTCGGGCTGCCTGGGCTGGGGCCAGGAGTGGCTCCAGCCCCACACCCTCCTCCTTCCCATAGCCAAGGAGATCCAGCTGATGCACCGCGCGCCGGTGGTAGGCATTCTGGTGCTCGACGGACACAGCGTACCTCTTCCCGAGCCCCTAGAAGTGGCCCATGATCTGTCGAAGAGTCCAGACATGCAGGGAAGCCACCAGCTGCTCGTCGTGTCAGAGGAGCAGTTCAAGGTGCCACACAGGCAGCGGTGGGACTCCCCGGGACTCTTGGGACATCCAAGAGGCTTGGACCTTGGGCACAAATGATGGCTGGGACTCAGGCTTGTTTGCACTTGGTGTCTGAGGGGCTGCAGGAGCACAGGAAATAAGGCGGAGAGGGCTTGTATGACACTGAGGCAGGACCTATGTCTGTGGAAGGGATAAAATCCAGACGGGCCCAGGTGCGGTGGGTTACACCTATAATCCCAACACTTTGGGAGGTCAGATCACAATGTCAGAAGTTCGAGACTAGCCTGGCCAACATGGTGAAACCCTGTCTCTACCAAAAATACAAAAAAAATTAGCCCAGCATGGTGGTGGGCACCTGTAATCCCAGCTACTTGTGAGGCTGAGACAGGAGAATTGCTTGAACCCTGGAAGCAGAGGTTGTAGTGAGCTGAGATCATGCCATTGCACTCCAGCCTGGGCAACAGAGCAAGACTCTGTCTTGGAAAATAAAATCCAGACAGGAAATTCAGTGACCATGGCATCCTCCCAGACTGTGCATCTGAGAGCCAGGCCTGCCAGAACACTGGGAGGCATGGGGGAGGGCTGGGCCCAGCAGCAGCAGCAGCATGGGGCAGGAGAACTGTGGTTTGGCCATGGGCATGAACGACCACCCTGTGCCCGCAGGTGTTCACACTGCCCAAAGTGAGTGCCAAGCTGAAGCTGAAGCTGACAGCCCTGGAGGGCTCGCGGGTGCGGCGAGTCAGCGTGGCCCACTTCGGCAGCCGTCGAGCCGAGGACTACGGGGAGCACCACCTAGCGGTCCTCACCAACCTGGGCGACATCCAGGTGGTCTCGCTGCCCCATCTTAAGCCCCAGGTGCGCTACAGCTGCATCCGCCGGGAGGACGTCAGCGGCATCGCCTCCTGCGTCTTCACCAAATACGGCCAAGGTGTTCAAGCCAGGCTGGGCGGGGTGGGGGCCAGAGTTGTTGTGGCCACAGCCAGACTGGATGGCCTTAAACATAGGCCAGGCTGCTAGCGCTGACCCCACTCCCCAGGCTTCTACCTGATCTCACCCTCCGAGTTCGAGCGCTTCTCTCTCTCCACCAAGTGGCTGGTGGAGCCCCGGTGTCTGGTGGATTCAGTAGAAATCAAGAACCACCGCCCTGGTAACGGGGCAGGCCCCAAGAAGGCCCCGAGCCGAGCCAGGTGAGTGAAAGGGCTGGAAGCCTCTCCTGCCCCTCCCTGCCCTCTCTGAGATACCCCGAGGCTCCCAGTGCTGCCTGGCGAGAGGCACCTCCCCACAGCTCAGCCCACCTTCCCAGGCCCCAGCTCTCCGTACCTCTTTGCGTGCCCCTCGCCTCCATGCAAGCTGGCAGTCCAGGGCTGGGCTCAGTTTACCTCCCAGGCGCTCCTGCTCAGGGCCAGTCATGCCAGTTGACTTTGTTCTTCATGGGGCTAGGGCTTTCGGAGCCGGGCAGGGAGCCCAGCGGCCCTGATCCTCACTGTCTCTCCCCAACAGGATCTCAGGAACCCAGAGTGATGGCGAAGGTAAGACAGGCTTCCTGGGCCTGTGCACTCCTGGGCCACACCCAGGCCAGACCTGGGGCTGGACGGGAGGGAAGGGGTCCCAAGTGAGCAGGTAGTGTTCGGGCTGGGAGTAGAGACAGCATTCCTTCCAGCCCTGTGCCCTGGGCTTCCAAATCCCGACCTCAGTGAGGAGAGAGCTGGGCCGAGGAGGGCCTAGGTGGGGCTCCCTCACCCGCCTCTACCTTCCAGAGAAGCAGCCGGGCCTGGCGATGGAGCGCGCTCTGCTGAGTGATGAGAGTGAGTCGGGTGGGAGAGGGTGGGGCTGGCAGAAGGGATAGGGAAAGGGGTCAGGGTCAGGGTCAGGGAGGCTGGGCAGGCCATTACCCTGAGGCGGCGGCAGACCTATCCCGCACCCACGGTGAAAGGGGGCGGAAGGGCTGTGGCTGGCTGCCCGAGGGCCTCAGGGGCCTCTGTTCCCACCCGGCCTGCAGGAGTCCTGAAGGAAATCCAGAGCACACTGGAGGGAGATCGCGGGTGAGGCACCGCCCAGGCTGGCTGGGGTGGGCCTGAGGCTCTGCGAGGGACCCAGGGGAGCGCTGAGAGTGGAGGTCCCCTGAGGTCATGACTCCCCTGCCTTTGCCCTGCAGGAGCTGCGGCAGTTGGCGTTTGCCTCAAGCGGCCGTGGAGTGCAGCCTCAGCAATGGCGGAGGTGGGGGCTCTGGGCTCTGGTGCAGCTGCGGGACGTGCTGGGAAGGGATGGGAGACAGAACCCTGCCCCGCCTCCCCTGGGTCCCACAGGCCTGATATGTGCCCTGATGACCTGGAAAGCACCATATCTGGGCTCAGGGTGGGCGACTGGGGCACCCCATCCTGCCCAGGGTGATCCTGAGCTGTCTCTCTGTATCCTTCAGCAGAGTGAGTAGCTGGGCGTCCAGGCTGCACGATGAGCACACACTACTACTGATGGCCTTTCGGGGGTCCCTGCCCCAGCAGGAGAGGCCAGTGCACAGGGCCCCACTAGGGGCTGGGGGCACCCCGGCTTCCACTCTGCAGCTGCTCCGGGCCTCAGGAGAGGAGAGACCCCAGCCCCTGGGGCTGCCCCTCCCGGCCTCGTCTTTCTGGGTCCTTTGGTCAATGTTGCACAGTTTTTATGGCTCCCATCCCTTTTTGTAGTGGGCTGGGTTTTAAGTTATAAATTTTAACTGCCTCTGGGTGAAAAAGTTTTTCATAAACACCTATTACCTCTTCACTTGACTGGTCCACCTACTTTAATATTTCAATTGTGTAGAGATTTTCCATGTGAATGGAAAGTAAGAGCCAGTACGTTGCCTGTCCCCCAAGGCTCCGGCCCTGGCCTGCCCCGCATCAGGAGAATCCACCTTGGAAGTCATGTGACTCAAACGGTGCTTAGTCGTGTCTGAGCTGGCTGTGCCTTCCTCTCTGGGAACACATGGCAAGCACGAACCATCCTGAGTCTATCTGACTTGTACCCCTGGGGATCCTGGTGACCCCTGGCTGTCCTTTCCCTACTGCCAGGAGGGGAAGGACACCCACAGTATCTCAGACCTGGTGGCTTCCTCCGGACAGCAGGGAGGACTGTGGGGTGCTGTTGAAGATGAAGGGGTGGGGGTGGCACCCCAGGAGAAAGGCCTTCCCCCAGGGGAGGGGCTGGGTTATTTTGATTGGACACGGGCTGGATCTTTATTTGCTGGTCTTGATTGAGCACCTGCTGTATGGCCTGTGCGTGGGGTTCTTGGGGGTCTGAGACAACTGTGGTTCCTGCCACAGTTAGGGCTCGTGGTCTTCGGTGGGCACTGGTGAGAAACACACCTGGGGGGTGACCTGAGAGAGAAGCAGGGATTGGCAGGGAGCGTGGTGGGCGGGCAGACTGTTCCAGAGAGAGGACAAGAGGGATCAGCAGCACTCCAGGAACGCGCTCGCCCTGGGAGGTGGCAGAGAGCTGAAGGTGGCCAGCAGGCAGGGCTGAAAATGAGCCCAGACTGCGGAGGCCCCGTGAGGGCCAGGTGCTGTCATGTGTGTGACGAGTGACTGCCCTGCCTGAGTGGGGAAAGGGCCATCAAGAGGAGCTGGGCACCAGGCGTTCCATCCGGCCATGTCCAGCTCGAGATGGCCAGGTAACCACCCCTTGTGTCCCCTGGGGAGGGTGCAGAAGGACTTCTGCGACGACCAACGTGAGGACTATGAGGGGTGCGGGGGAGCAGTTCCCCAAATGGAGAGGAGCGCCATGCTGGAGGAAGTAGGGAAGGGATGATGCCTGGCAGAGACCAGCCCCGGGGGGGGGACACCTGCTGAGACACCTGTATTAGTCCCTTCACATACTGCTGTAATGACAAGAGGTAGCTGGGCGCGGTAGCTCACGCCTGTAATCTCAACATTTTGGGAGGTCGAGGCAGGCGGGTCGCCAGGTCAGGAGTTTGAGACCAGCCTGGCCCATATGGTGAAACCCTATCTCTACTAAAAATACAAAAATCGATGGGCGTGGTGACTCACATCTGTAATCCCAACACTTTGGGAGGCCGCGGTGAGCAGATCACCTGTGGTCAGGAGTTCGAGACCGGCCTGACCAATATGGTGAAACCCCGTCTCTACTAAAAGTACAAAATTTAGTTGGGCTGTGGCAGTGTGTGCCTGTGATCCCAGCTATTCGGGAGGCTGGGCAGGAGAATCACTTGAACCTGGGAGGCGTACGTTGTAGTGAGCTGAGATCATGCCACTGCACTCCAGCCTGGGCGACAGAGGGAGACCCTGTCTCAAAAAAAAAAAAGCTGGATGTGGTGGCGTTTGCCTGTAATCCTAGCACTTTGGGAAGCTTAGGCAGGCCGATCATAAGGTCAGGAGTTTGAGACCAGCCTGACCAACATGGTGAAACCCCGTCTCTACTAAAAATACAAAAATTAGCTGGGCGTAGTGGCATGCTCCTGTAGTCCCAGCTACTCAGGAGGCTGAGGAAGGAGAATCACTTGAACGTGGGAGGCAGAGGTTGCAGTGAGCTAAGATCACACCACTGCACTCCATCCTGGGCAACAGAGTAAGACTCTGTCTCAAAAATAAATACATAGGCCA
Organism: Cheracebus regulus; assembly: GCA_963574635.1. NCBI lineage: Eukaryota > Metazoa > Chordata > Mammalia > Primates > Pitheciidae > Cheracebus > Cheracebus regulus. The sequence continues at coordinate 30,822 of CAUYQU010072302.1, forward strand.
GATGCGGTGGCTCACGCCTATAATCCTAGCACTTTGGGAGGCCAAGGTGGGTGGATCACCTGAGGTCAGGAGTTCAAGACCAGCCTGGCCATCATGGTGAAACCCCATCTTAAATAAATAAATAAAAATTTAAAAGACCAACCTGGTCAACGTGGTGAAACCCTGTCTCTGGTAAAAATGCAAGTTTGGTTGGCTGGGCGTGCTGGTGCACTCCTGTAATCCCAGCACTTTGGGAGGCCGAGGCAGGCGGATCACTGGAGGTCAGGAGTTCAAGACCAGTCTGGCCAACATAGTGAAACCCTGTTTCCTCTAAAAATATAAAAATTAGCCGGGCATGATGGCGGGTGCCTGTAACCCCAGCTACCTGGGAGGCTGAGGTGGGAGAATCACCAACCCGGGAGGTGGAGGTTGTGGTGAGCCAAGATCACACCACTGCACTCTAGATTGGGCAACAGAGTGAGGCTCTGTCTCAAAAATTAGAAAAAGATAATGATGATGCAAGTACCAGTGAATCAGAAGAAAACGGTGGAACCTCACTTCCGTGGCACAGAGGAGCCTGGTGGCCACAGCACAGTTCTCGCTGATGAGATTGAACAGGAAGTCCAAAACACACAGCCCTGAAAATATCAGGAAGACTCCGAACATGGACTTACTTCCATGCTCGTTCAGGCTGAGCTTTGAGCTTTGCTGTAAGTACGCTGTGCTTTGAAGTATTAGCTAATGTTGGTTTACGTATTTCAGTTTAAGAAAACATTCTCTTACTGGGAGTGTGAGATGAAGAATTTTTATTGATGGGTGTGCACAAATGGAAGGACGTGGCATCCTCCTCTCTTGAAAGTGAACTGGAGGAGGCTGGGGTCCCCACGGCCACCCAGCGGCAAGGCGATGGTGGTGGCGAAATAGAGGCATTGGGGAGTTGTCTTGACCAGGATGGCTGCCAGATGGGAGGAGGTGAATGAGTGTGAGGGTTGCCTGTTGCCTCCAAGGGCTGGGGAGTTGTAAAGCAGGCAACTGGATTCATGGTCTGGAAATTTATTTATTTTTATTTATTGGTTTTTTAGAGACAGGGTCTCTATCACCTAGGCTGGAGTACAGTGGCATGATCAGGGCTCACTGCAACCTTGACCTCCTGCCTCAGTTGTCCGAAATGATTACAGTTGTAAGCCACCGAGCCTGGCCATGGAAATTGATTTATTTTAGAGACAGTCTTGCTCTGTTGCCCAGGCTGGAGTGCAGTGATGTGATCACAGCTCACTGTAGCCTGGAACTCTTGGGTTGGAGCAAACCACCCCAGTAGCTGGGCCCACAGGTGCATGCCACCAGGCCTAGATAATTTTTTTTTTCAAGACAGAGTGTCACTCTGTCACCCAGGCTGGAGTGCAGTGGCATGATCTTGGTGCAATGAAACCTCCGCTTCCCAGATTCAAGCAATTCTCCTGCCTCAGCCTCCTGAGTAGCTGGGACTACAGGCACACACCACCATGCCTAGCTCATTTTTGTATTTTTAGTAGAGACGGTGTTTTACTGTGTTGGCCAGGCTGGTCTCAATATCCTGACCTCGTGATCTGTCTGCCTCGGCCTCCCAAAGTGCTGGGATTACAGACATGAACCACCGCACCTGTCTTAATTTTTAATTTTTATTTTACTTTATTATTAGTTTTGAGATGGCATCTTGCTCTGTAGCCCAGGCTGGAGTGCAGTGGCACGATCTCAGCTCACTGTACCCTCCACCTCTTGAGTCCCAGTTCAAGCAATTCTCCTGCCTCAGCTCCCCGAGTAGCTGGGATTATAGGCACGCACCACTACGCCCAACTAACTTTGTATTTATAGTGGAGACAGGGTTTCACCATATGGGGCAGGCTGGTCTTGAACTCCTGACCTCGTGATCCACCAGCCTCAGCCTCCCAAAGTGCTGGAATTACAGGCATGAGCCATGTGCCTGGCCAATTTTTTGTTTTTAAATTTTTTGTAGAGATAGGGACTCCCTATATTGCCCAGGCTGGTCTCAAATTCCTGGTCTCAAGTGATACTCCTACCTCAGCCTCCCAAAGTGTTGAGCTCATAGGCACGAGCTGCCACACCCGACCAGTCTGGAGATTCAGATGTGAGGGTCCCGGGCATTCAAAGTGGTGGAGACCTGGTGTTCATTTAGCCTTTGAAACCAGGCAGATCCAGGCCTTGAACGCTGGCTTTCCCATGACTGGCTGCGTGACCTTGGGTGCATGACCTCGCTCCTAGTTGACTTATCTGTAAAGTGAGGGATAATAATAGGACCTACCTCAGAGGGTTGTAAAGGATTAAATGAGAGCCTGTAAAATCACACAGCACTGACTCCTAGTAATCACCCAACCCTAGGAGGTGAAAGTTAATGTGGATGCTGGGTGAGGCCAGGAGAGAAGGAGATGGCTCCAGAGGAGGGGAGTGGAAGGAAGTCTAAAGAGGGCTCGTCACACAGCCCCAGGGAGGAGCTCACTATATACTGGTCAGCAAAGCAGGCAAAGGAAGGCAATGAGAAAGTGGGAAGCAGAGGCCGATCTCCCCCTCACTCATGTCAAGATTAGCCAAGGCTGTTCCCTCAAGGTGGGAGCAGTGCACCTGTGATGGGGGACGAAGGCTGTCTGGTTCTAAAGTTGATTCCGGAGCTCCACAGTGTGGGTTCGGCAGAAAAGTGGGTATTGAAGGCCAGAGGACCTGGGGTTGATTCGCAATTCCTTATTTACTCGTTATGTGTCCTTAAGCTACTGGGTTTTTTCTGAGCAGAGTTTTACTCTCGCCCAAGCTGGAGTGCAGTGGCAGTGATCTTGGCTCCCTGCAACCTCCATCTCCCGGATTCAAGCAATTCTCCTCCTCAGCCCCTCGAGTAGCTGGGACAACAGGCACATGCCACCACACCCAGATAATTCTTTTTTTTTGAAACGGAGTCTTGCTCTGTCACCCAGGCTAAAGTGCAGCAGCCCAATCTCAGCTTACTGCAACCTCCACCTCCTGGGTTCAAGTGATTCTCCTGCCTCAGCCTTGAGTAGCTGAAACTACAGGCATGTACCACCACGCCCAGCGAATTTTTGTATTTTTAGTAGAGATGGAGTTTCACCATGTTGGTCAGGCTAGTCTTGAACTCCTGACCTCGAGTGATCCACCCACCTCAGCCTCCCAAAGTGCTGGGATTACAGGCGTGAGCCACTGCACCCGTCCTGAGTGCCTTCTCTTCTTTCTGCTGACCCAGGCTGGGGCTTGTATCTCACTCAGCTCAGTGGGCCTGGCAGGCTTCTTACCCTGTGAGCATGATATTGGGGCCGCTGAGGAACTGGAGCTGTTTGCCGTGATGTCAGCTCCTTTTTTCTTTTTGAGCCACAGTTTCACTCTGTTGTCCAGGCTGGAGTGCAGTGGGCGATCTCGACTTACTGCAACCTCCAGCTCCTGGGTTCAAGTGATCCTCCCACCTCAGCCTGTAGCTGGGATTACAGGCATGCACCACCATGCCCTGCCAGTTTTGTATTTTTAGTAGAGATGGAGTTTCACCAAGTTGGCCAGGCTGGTCTCCAACTCCTGACCTCAGCCTATCCACCTGCCTGAGCCTCCCAAAGTGCTGGGATTACAGGTGTGAGCCACTGCACCTGGCTATTTGCACCTTTTAAATAAAACTTTTAGCCATTGATTTGGACTGAGCTCCCGCACTAGACCCAATAAACCGAATCAAAATGGAGTCACTCTTGCTCAAGTTCCACACCACCAAGCCAAAACTAAGTTGTTTATTTGACATGCCAAGAAATCAAGAGAGATAACAGCCAAATCCCCAAACAGGCCAGTTTTAGACAGCATGATAAAGAAGTCCCCTCTGTGTTAACCTTTACAAGGAAAGTCACTTTGAAACCACCCATCTGGGCTGGGCGAGGTGGCTCACGCGTGTAATCCCAGCACTTTGGGAGGCCGAGGCAAGTGGCTCACAAGGTCAGGAGATGGAGACCATCCTGGCCAACACGTTGAAACCCTGTCTCTACTAAAAATACAAAAATTAGCTGAGTGTGGTGGCGTGCACCCGTAATCCCAGCTACTCGGGAGGCTGAGGCAGAAGAAAGCTTGAACCCAGGAGGCAGAGGTTGCAGTGAGCCAAGGTCGCGCCACTGCACTCCAGCCTGGCAACAGACAGTGACTCCATTTCAAAATAAATAAAAAGGAAACCACCCATCTGCTTTCTGTTCTCTGTGTCTGCTTCCTTCACTCCTTTTTTGTCTATAAAGCCAGCCTCAGGCCGGGCATGGTGGCTCACGCGTGTAATCCCAGCACTGTGGGAGGCCGAGGCAGGCCTAGAATTCTATTTTATAGAATGAGGTGTTGCCTGATTCTAGAATCACAAGTAAAAGCCAGTGAAGATCTTTTTTGAGACAGAATCTTCCTCTGTCACCCAGGCTGGAGTGCAGGGCACAATCTTGGCTCACTGCAATGTGTACCTCCTGGGATCAAGAGATTCTCATGCCTCACCCTCCTGAGTAGCTGGGATTATAGGTGCACACTAGCACACCCAGCTAATTTTTGTATTTTTAGTAGAGATGTTGGTCAGGCTGATCTTGAACTCCAGACCTTGTGATCCACCCTCTGTGGCCTCCCAAAGTGCTATGATTACAGGCATGAGCCACCACGCCCAGCCTGCCAGTGAAGATCTTTTAACTAAACGTGTTGTAATTTTGTTGACACTCATCTCACACCCATTCTGCAACTGGGCCTTTGGAGCCAGACTGCCTGGCTGTGTGCCTCCGTGGTATGTATCATCCCTAGAATGAACATCCTGATAGCACCTTCCTCTTACAGTGCTTTCAGGATTAAATGAATTCATAGCAAAGTGCTTAGGACATGCGCGGCGCATAAGAAGGCTGAGGTGCTAACTATCTGCTACTAGTATTGCCATCATTTATCCAGGGCAAAACAGTCAGCTCTTTCTCTATGCTGTCTTAATTTTTTTGTTTTTTTTTTTTTGTGGGTTTTGTTTGTTTTTTTGAGACAGGGTCTTGCTCTGTTGCCCAGGCTGGAGGGCAGTAGCATAATCACAGCTCTCTGCAGCTTCCATCTCCCAGTTAAGTGATCTTCCAACCTCCCAAGTAGCTGGGACTACAGGTGTGTTCCACCATGCTCAGCTAATTTTCTTTTTCTTTTTTTTTTTTTTTGAGATAGAGTCTGTCTGTCAACCAGACTGGAGTGCAGTGGCACAATCTCAGCTCACTGCAACCTCTGCCTCCCAGGTTCAAGCAATTCTCCTGACTCAGCCTCCCAAGTAGCTGAGATTACGGACATATGCCACCACACCTAGCTGATTTTTGTATTTTTAGTAGATATGGGGTTTCACTATGTTGGCAAGGCCAGTCTTGAACTCCTGACCTCAAGTGATCCACCCACCTTGGTCTTCCAAAGTGCTGGGATTACAGGCGTGAACCACTGTGCCTCGCCTCCACCTAATTTTTAAGAATTTTTTGTAGAGAGGGGGTCTTGCTGTGTTGCTCTGGCTGGTCTGAAACTCCTGGGATCAAGCAATCCTCGGCCTCTCCAATGCTGGGATTATATTCATGAGCCTCCATGCCCCACCCATTGTGCTATAAGATACAAACCAATTGTGCACAAGTCACAGGAGAACAACTCAGCAAATCCCCACAAACTGAACAAACAGGCCGAGCGCAATGGCTTATGCCTGTAATCCCAGCACTTTGGGAGGTCGAGGTAGATGGATCATGAGGTCAGGAGATTGAGACCAGCCTGGCCAACATGGTGACACCCCATCTCTACTAAAAATACAAAAATTAGCTAGGCATGGTGGAATGTGCCTGTAATCTCAGCTACTTGGGAGGCTGAGGCAGGAGAATTGCTTGAACCCGGGAGGCCGAGGTTGCAGTGAGCCGAGATCTCACCACTGCACTCTAACCTGGCAACAAAGCTAGACTGCTCAAAAAAAAAGCTGGGCAAGGTCGCTCACGCCTAAAATCCCAGCATTTTGGGAGGCCATGGCGGGCGGATCACGAAGTCAGGAGATTGAGACCACCCTGGCTAACACGGTGAAACCCCATCTCTACTAAAATTTAAAAAATAATTAGCTGGGCATGGTGGCATGTGCCTGTAGTCCCAGCTACTCAGGAGGCTGAGGCAGAATTGCTCGAACCTGGGAGGCAGAGGTTGCAGTGAGCTGAGATCGTGCCACTGCACTCCAGCCTGAGTGACGGAGCAAGACGCTGTCTCAAAAAAAAAAAAAAAAACTGAAGAAACAGCATCACCCATATCTCAGGGGTTCCCTGTGTCCCCTTTGAGTCACTACTGACCCCAGGGGGACCACTCTGTAAATCACTTTGCCTGTTTTTGCACTTTCTATAAGTAGAATGCAGTGGATGCTCTTTCATGCCTGGCTTCCTTCACTCACCGCCATGCTTGCAAGATTATCCACGTTGTTGCTGACAGCTGTAGACAGTTCTCAGTGCTGTGCACTAATCCACCGGGTGAATACCTTGCCCGCATTCTGCTTCTTGCAGGAGAAACGAGTGCTCAGAATGTCATCGCCCTTTGCCCCTGTAGTGCTGGTGATGGGGGAGTACAGCTTGTGGACACCTACAGGCTGAGGTTACCCATGAGCCTGGTGTAACAGCTGCCTCCCTCTCCAGAAAGCTGCTTCCTTGAGAACGCAGACTGCAGAGGCCAAGTGACTGTTAACTTGTTGCTCAAACCAGGCCTCTGGGCTGTGAACAGCCTCTTGGACAACGTGGTTGCTGGCAACAGCTGCACCCTGGTCTGAGGCTGGTTCTAGGAGGTGTGAAGAGAGATGGGTGTAAGGCAGGCATGGGCTGATGAGAGCATCCCCAGGGAAAGTGCTGCAGCCTGGAATGTCATCTCCCCTGCTCTGCTGAGTGCTGCTCCTGGTGAGGAAAGGCCAGAGCAAGCTGGTCAGTGGGGGCACGGGAGTCCCCATGGGGCAGGTCACAGGCCCAGTCTGGACGACCTATCTGGCTCCATCGTGGGTCCCCTGAGCCTGCCCCTGCACAGCTGCCTTGCCCCAGGGCCCTCAAGTGTCCTCCCAAATCCTGCCCAGGTTTAACAGTTTAACCACCAAGAAACCATCCTGAATGGGCGTGGTGGCTCACACCTGTAATCCCACCACTCTGGGAAGCCAAGGTGGGTGGATCACTTGAGGCTGGGAGTTCAAGACCAGCCTGGACAACATGGTGAAACCCCGTCTCTACCAAACATACAAAACTATCAGGGCATGGTGGTACACGCCTGTAATACCAGCTACAGGCTGCTGAAGTGGAAGAATCACTTGAACCCAGAGGCAGAGGTTGCAGTGAGCCGAGATCATGCCACTTCACTCCAGCCTGGGCCATAGAAGGAGACTCTGTCTCAAAAAAGAAACAGACCTGCTCACATCCAATAGAAAGATGGGGAAGGGTGAGAAAAGACAGGTTCCAGAAACGGAAGTAAAGTGGCTCTCAGAGCTGGAGAGCTGCTTATTTTCAAGGAGAAATGAACCTGAAGAGGCACTGAGTTTATTTTTATTTATTTATTTATTTATTTGAGACAGAGTCTTACTCTGTCACCAGGCGCCAGGCTGGAGTGCAGTGACGCAATCTCGGCTCACTGCAACCTCCGCCTCCCAGGTTCAAGCAATTCTGCCTCAGCCTCCCAAGTAGCTGGAACTACAGGCGAGTGCCACCATGCCCAGCTAATTTTTTGTATTTTTTAGTAGAGACAGGGTTTCACCATGTTGGCCTGGATGATCTTGATCTCTTGACCTCATGATACACCTGCCTCAGCTTCCCAAAGTGCTGGGATTACAGGCGTGAGCCACTGCACCCAGCCTATTTTTATTTCTTTACATTATTTTTTATTGATACATAGTAGATGTACTTATTTCTGGGGTACACATGATAATTTGATATATTCAAATAATCAAATCAGAGTAATTGGGGTATCGGTCACCTTATTTTCCTTTTTATAATACTAGAAACATTTGAATCATTCTCTTCTATGTAGAATTGTACAATCGATTAATGTTATCCATAGTCATCCTACTGATTGAACACTAGGTCTTATTTCTTCCAAGTGACACTGAAATTTTGTCGTGTTTCAGAGTGTTGGAAAAGGCTATGTGGGAATGGTGGTCACCCCTGTTATTGGTGGAACTATAAATCGACACAACCTTTGTGGAAAAAAACTGGAAATCTCAAAATTACAAATGCACACGCCCTCTGGTGCAGCGATTCTACTTTTAGGAGTTGATTCTCCGTGAATGCTGGTGAAATTGTATTCCAGTGTTGGCTGTAACTCAAGCAAAAGATGAGATGAAGGCGGGGTTCACTTTGTTTGGAGACAGAGTCTTGCTGTGTCACCCAGGCTGGAGTAGGGTGGCACTATCTCTGCTCACTGCAATCTCCGCCTCCCAGGTTCAAGCGATTCTCCTGCCTCAGCCTCCTGAGTAGCTGGGATTATAGGCATGCGCCACCACACCTAGCTAATTTTTGCATTTTTAGTAGAGATGGGGTTTCACCACGTTGGCTAGGCTGATCTTGAACTCTTGACATCAGGTGATCCGCCCGCCTTGGCCTCCCAAAGTGCTGGGATTAAGGTATGAGCCACCTCACCTGGTCAGGATCCACTTTGGATGTAAAACTTATCAATAAGGAATTGGTTCAACCATGGTGCATTTATTTGCAAGGAAGGAGGGAGGAGAGAAGGGAGGAAAGCAGACTGGGTCTTTATGGTGTTATTTTGAAATCAGGTTACGCTGTTAGGCAAAAAAGACAAAGTGGAGACCCCTGAGCTAGATAAGCTGCCACTTGTGCTAAATGGGGAAAATGTAATATTTGCTTTTCTAGCATGGAGAGCTTTGGAAGGAAATACAGAAATGGGTAACCTCAGGGGAGCACTGAGTAGCTGAGGGTCAGGAATGGGAGACTTTTACCTTGTGATGTTTGAATGTCTGAACGATGTGAATGTATTGCCTGTTTAAGAAATAGATATTTTAAAAACACACACACTGGGGCAAACGGGAATTTATGAGGTGTGGTTCTGTTCCACGACACAGGCATGTTTTACACCAGCTTAAGAGGTACATTTATGTTTTATGCACTTTTTGGTAAATTGTATCACACAATTGAAAAAAACAAAACCCCTAACGACGCATTGAGTGCTGCCGTGTGCCAGGTGAGCCTGGTCCCAGTCCCTTGGAACTCCCAGGAGGAAGAGGCTCAGACAGGTTCTCTGGCCCCTTCCCTGCTGGGCAAGCACTGAAGTGGAAGCGGAGCATCAGCCCCCTCAGTCTGGCGCGGTGCCAGGCTGGCCTGGCTGGCAGTGCCTCCCGGCGGCACGGTTCCCTTGTCCGCAGCTGCAGCGTCTCCTCTTTCCTGGGCGCCTCTGCTTCATTGTTGGCCGAGGGGGTCAGGACCCGCCGCCTTCTGCATTATTGATGTTCTTGTAAGGCGGGCGCCCCGGGGAGCAGAAGGAACCTGTAGCCCCCGCGAGAGCAGAGCCGGGGTGGTGCGCTGCGCAGAGGGTAACCGCGGGAGGCCAGATCCCCGGGAGGGGAGAGGACCTGGGCCCCGGGAAACCCATCTCCTCTGGGCCAGCCATGGTTAGGAACCAGGGCAAAGCATCCCAGCGTCCGGCGAGACCCAGGAGGCCGGCTTCACGGGAGCAGGAGTCGGGGTCTGCCCGCGCAGACAGCGCGCCCGGCAGCCAACGCAGATACGACTGCGGCCAGGCGGACAAGGCGAGACCGGCCACCGAGCCCGCCACCGCCGGGGGCCAAGGGACCGCTGGTGGCCGTAAGAAGCCTACTGCAGAGGAGAACGGCGGCTGCAGACGGCGAGGAGCTGGGTCGCCCCCGGAGGCCCAGGAGAGGCAAAGCAGTGCGCGGCGTCAGGGACGCGGGCCCAGGGATGGCCGCGGGGGGCGCCTGGAGGAGGGGAGCCTGTCCCGAGAAGAGCGGGGCGGCAGCCGCAGGAGGAAGGGGAAGGGGCGGGAGTCCTCGGCTCGGCGGGACCACCCGGCGCCCCGGAGCCATTATGGGGACACGTCGGGCGGGGACGGAGGCAGCTCCTGTCCGGACAGCGAAGCCCGCGAGGCCCAGGAGAGCGGCAGCCAGCGCGGCGGAGCCCGAGAGCTGCGGCCCACGCCGGAGCCTACGGACACGGGCTCGGAAGGGACGAAAACAGGGCCGAAGTCAGCGCTGGACCCAAGCAGCGACGGCTTGGACAGCGACGGGCCCAGGGCACATCCCCGGAGCCGTGAAGGGTCGTCGGGGGCGGGCCCCCTGGGAGCCAGCGAGCATTCCGGGGGGGACTCCGACTCGAGTCTGCTGGGAGCCGGACCTGGACAGGGCCCCCGGGGAGCTACGACCTCCAGTACCTTCGAGGGTAGCTCGCGGTCTCCTCGGGACACGGGGTCCGCCCAGGACGCGAGCGACAACCGGGCGCAGCGGGGCGCCGAGCCAGAAACAGGGGAGGGTTCGATGGCCCGGACTCCGCGCAGCCGAGTCGGAAAGGCTTTGGGGCCGGTGACCCCGGTCGCCGGGGAGGGCGAAGCGAGAGCCGCAGCGAGAGCGGGGCCGGAGGAGTCAGCCCCTCTGGCGTCCCTCCTCGTGGTCCGCAGGGTCCTCGCGAGGTCCCCGCCAGGCGCCGCATCCCAGGTCCTGGGCCGCCGCCGCTCTAGCCTCAAGGAGCGGCTCCTCCGTGTAGCGCGAACCCTGGGCGTCCTGAGCTGGCTGCGGCTGCGGCTGAAGCGGAGGCCGCCAGAGAGCGAAGGCCTGGGGGCGGGCCCAGGGGCGAGCGAGGGGCGGGGCCGCGGGAAAGCGGTCGAGGGGCGGAGCCATGGGAGAGGGGACGAGGGGCGGGGCCGCGGGAAAGCGGATAAAGGGCGGGGCCGCGAGAGAGGGGACGAGGGGCGGGGCTGCGGGAAGGCGGACGATGGGCGGGGCTGCGGGAAGGTGGACGATGGGCGGGGCCACGGGAAAGCGGACGAGGAGCAGGGCCACTGGAGAGCGGATGAGGGGCGGAGTCACGAGAGAGGTCACGAGAGGCGGGGCCACGAGAGAGTGGACAAGGGGCGGGGCTGTGGGAGAGCGGACGAGGGGCGGGGCCGTGAGCCCTGGCTGCGGCGCCGTCTAGCGTTGCGCCTGGCGGGCTTAGCAAGGCTTGGGGGTAGCACGACGGCTCCCCCTGGCGGCTGCTCGCGCCCCCTGCAGGTTCCTACGAGCCCAGTCCCCGACGACCCTTTCGACCAGGAGGACTGGACTCCCGATCCCAAGTTCGCGGTCGTGTTCCCCAGGATCCACAGGGCAGGGAGGGCGTCGAGCAGCCACAGCTCTGGAGAAGCGTCCGCGGATGTCCCCACGGGGGAAGGCCGAGGTTGGCCTGGTGCAGGAGCCGGGGGGCACAGTGAGGGGCGCAGGGCGAGTGGGGAAGGGGTGTCCTCGCCTCACCCCGGCTCCCTCCTCGCCCCGACTGCCCCCGACGGGCCCTCGCTCGAAGAGAGCGGCTCCAGCAGTGAGACGGAGTCGGAGACCCAGGACGCCGAGCCCCCGGTGCACTGGGCGCAGGGTTCTGGCCCCCGCGAGGCTCCTGGGCTTGGCGCCGCCGTGCTGCTGCCCAGACTCGCCCTGGAGACCCGCCAGCAGCGGGAGGGAGACCTGGGCCCGCACGGGTCCCTGAGGGAGCGGTGGGAGCCCGAGGATGAGGCCGAGGCGGTGCTGGAGCGGGATGTGGAGCTGAGCCTCGGGCCGGGCCTGGAGACGCCGCCCTTCCCGGGTGCCAAGGGCAGGAGCCTCGCAGACGGCCTGGAAGACACTGAGGACCTGGCCCGGCTGCGGTGAGCGGGCGCGGTGCCAAATCTGCCATCCCTGGCTCACAGTTCCTCATACCCCACTCTGCCTTCATCTTTGTGAATTGTGTGGAGACCCTTAGAATCCTTAGAAGGATGGGCTTGAACCCTTCTGGCAGGAAGGGGCAGGTGAGGAGCCACAGGTGCTACTCCCCAGAACTGCCTTTCTAATTAGTACGAAGTTTCCCTGGGGTCAGCGCCAGCCCTGCTTGTAGCCTCCCAGTTACTTGACAGCCCAGCCCCCATTTTATGGATCAGGCTCTGGGAGGTTAAATTATTTGCTGGAGGTGTCCCTGCAGTGGGTGGCAGAGCTAACCCACAACCTCCTGCAGCCACAACCTATTGTCCTCACAGGCTGGTGTGTGACAGCTCTGTGCTGCTGTGCCTCAAGAAGAGATTTCACCTGGGCCACATCTATGTATGGGGGGCCATGGGGAGGAATGGTGTGCTGGGATCCCCTTTCCTCTGGGGCAGAGGGACCCCAGCAGCCCTGGAGCTTCTCCTTCCTGTTCCTCCTGGGCTGGGCAGTGAACCCTCTCTGGAGCCCTGCAGAGCAGGGCTGGGGGACTGGGCTCCGTTTGCATCCCCGCTGCTCCCTCCACACGCTGATGAGAGCTTGTTTTCCTCCACAGACCTTTGGGGGGCCCCTCCTGCTCGCTCTGAACCCCCACCAGCCCTTGCCTCTCTTCTCACCTGAGGTCCAGGCCAGCTACCACCCGGGGAAGGCCCCCAGCACCACCCCGTATGTGACTCTGCCCCATTGACCCTCTGCTCACCTCTCAGGCAGCCCAGTCCCTGCATGTCCCCTTGAATGGGGTCCCAGGGCCTGTGAGCACCTCTGCTACACCTCAGAGGGTCCCAGGTCCCCATGTCTGGAAGCCTTCTCATCTCCCTCAGGCACATCTTTGCCATCGTGGCATCAGCCTATGACCTGGCTCAGAATACTGGGCAGGACCCCTGCATCCTCCTGCGGTGAGTGGTGGCCGTCCTGCATGGCTGAACCCACAGGCCCACTTGGTGGGGCGGGGCTGAGGTGTGCACTTGAAGCCACTGGTCTTCTTCACAGCCAGGCTACAGTTCTGGGCTCCTCAGGTTGAGCTCCCGGCTGAAATGATCGCATGAACCCCTGGAATCTGAAATCTTGGGGACTTTTTTCTGTTGGGTCTCTCCCTGCCCTGGGGCTATCTTTCCTCATTTCTAGGGGTCTCCCCAGGCTAGCTGTCACTTCTTGGTGGCACATCCTACTTCCTGGGTTCAGTGGGGTGGTCCCACGTGCCCCTCCCTGGAGACCCTACCAACCAACACACCTTAGCTCTTCCCGATGCAGTGGGCACAGCGGTTCCGGGAAGACGGAGGCCGCCAAAAAGATCGTGCGGTTCCTAAGCAACCTGGAGCAGGATCAGACGGGGAACCGAGGGCGTCAGGTGAGGGCCAGACTAGAGGCACCTCATGGGCTGAGCTGGCCATCTGTCCTCCCTCTAGGGGACAGCTGACCATATTTGAGGGACCATCTTTCTCCTTTCAGCCAGGAGAGGGGTGGTCTACAGGCCTCTGGTGTCTCCTGGGGTCAGCTGCAGGAACTGCTCTTTCTGACGTGACTGACGCCTCCCTGAACCTGCCCCTAGCTGGGATGCCTGCTGATGGGGGCTACTGCTGCCCAGGGATGCTTGAACGCCCCTCCCTGTACAGGTGGAGGATGTGCTGCCCATGCTCAGCAGCTTTGGCCACGCCAAGACCACCCTCAATGCGAACGCCAGCCGCTTCGGCCAGGTCTTCTGCCTCTACCTACAGCAGTGAGTGGCAGGGTTACAGGGCACCTATGATCACTTGCCTTTGCTGGGTCCTTGGTCTGCTTCCCTGGGGTCCAGCCCTGGTGGGGCTTCTTCTGCCCGGGGCCCCTGGGTGGTCTGCATCCTGGGCACTCCCACCAGTCTTCTGTGCCTACAGAGGGGTCATCGTGGGAGCCTCTGTGTCTCATTATCTACTTGAGACCTCCAGGGTGGTGTTTCAGGTAAGGGTGGCCCTTCTGTTCACCCCTCCCCAGTTCTCAGAGTAGGAAAGGCAGAGGGGGCTGCTGACCCCCCAGGCCACTGAGTCTCTAAGCCAGTCCTGCCCCCAAGGCCCAGGCTGAGCGGAGCTTCCATGTCTTTTACGAGCTGCTGGCAGGGCTGGACTCCGTGGAGCGGGAGCACCTCTCCCTGCAAGGACCAGAGTCTTACTACTACCTCAACCAGGTAGGGGGCGCCCTTGCAGTGCGGCGGGGAGAAAGATCTCGGCCCAGAGGTCTGAGAGGCAGCTGGAGTAGAGGGAGGCAACTGGGGGGCCGGCCCTGCCCCTCACCCCTGCTGTGCTCTGCAGGGCCAGGCCTGTAGGCTCCAAGGCAAGGAGGATGCCCAGGACTTTGAGGGGCTGGTGAAGGCACTGCAGGGGCTGGGCTTGTGTCCCGAGGAGTTGAATGCCATCTGGGCTGTGCTGGCTGCCATCCTGCAGCTGGGCAACATCTGCTTCTCCTCCTCAGAGGTGGGCTCCCCCTTGGGCAGGGGCCATCTGGGTGCTGGGTCTGCAGAATCAGGGCAGTGGTGATGATGCCAGACGCATGTGTGTAGAAGAGACTAGAGAGCGCTGGGCTGCCCTGGAAAGCGGGCAGATCCCCACTGTGTAGCTGCGAAAGCTGAGATCTGGAGTGCCTCTGTCTCTCCCAATGTCTGCCACCCCTAAGATATCTGGCATTAGATGAGCAGCTATGGCCAGGAATGGTGGCTCACACCTGTGGTCCCAGCACTTTGGGAGGCCGAGGCAGGAGGATTGTGTGAAGCCAGGAGTTTGAGACCAGCCTATGCAACTAGAGAGACCCCATCTCTCTCTCCCTCCCCACTTTTTTTTTAAATAAAGGCTGCGCGTGGTGGCTCACACCTGTAATCCTAGCACTTTCGGAAGCCAAGGAGGGCTGATCACTTGAGCCCCAGGAATTCTAGAGCAGCCTGGGCAACAGGACAAAATCCTGTCTCTACAAAAATATCACAAAATTAGGTCCAGCACAGTGGCTTACATCTGTAATCCCAGCACTTTGGGAGGCCAAGGCAGGCAGATCCCTTGAAGTCAGGAGCTTGAGACCAGCCTGGCCAACATGCTGAAACCCTGTCTCTAGTAAAAATACAAAAACTAGCTGGGTGTGGTGGCACATGCCTGTAGTCCTGCTACTTGGAAGCTGAGGCAGGAGAATTGCTTGAACCCAGGAGGCAGAGGTGGCAGTGACCTGAGATCATGCCACTGCACTCCAACTGGGTGATAGAGTGAGACTCTGTCTCAAAAAAAACAAAACAAAAAACATGCCAGGTGTGGTAGCTCACACCTGTAATCCCAGCACTTTGGAAGGCAAGGTGGGCAAATCACTTGATGTCAGGAGTTTGAGACCAGCCTGACCAGCATGGTAAAACCCCATTTCTACTGAAAATACAAAAGTGAGCTGGGCGTGGTGGTGCACGCCTATAATCCCAGCTACTCAGGAGGCTGAGGCAGGAGAATCGCTTGAACCCGGGAGGTAGAGGTTGCAGTGAGCTGGGATTAAGCCACTACACTGCAGTGCAGTTTCACTCCTGGGCGATGGAGTGAAACTCGATCTCAGAAAAAAAAAATTAGCTGGGCATGGTGGCATGCGCTTGTAGTCCCAGCTGCTGGGGAGGCTGAGGTGGAAGAATTACCTGAGCCTGGGAGGTGGAGGTTTCGGTGAGCCAAGACTGTGCCACTATACTCAACCCTGGGCGACAGAGTAAGATCATGTCTCAAAAAAACAAAAAACAAAAAGAAGTAAATAAGCAACTATTATGTGCCCAGCACTGTGTAAATCACCTTGCATTTGTTTTCTGATTTAGTTTGCCGGACAGTCTCCTAGCAAGGGTCACTGCTTTCCCTTTAGCAGTGAGGCCATGGGGGCAGGAAGGAAGGGGCCTGGCCAGAGCCATCTGAAGAGGGAAAGTAGGACTTGTTCCCAGGGCCCTGAGAACCAGAACCTGGCTCCCAATGGCCCAGATCCCCTCATGTGACACATCTCCGCTTTGGGTGGCAGGGCCACTTGCCGGGCAAAGCCCAGCCTGCCATTCCTGAGTGTGTCCATTCCTGAAGCAGAGCTCTCCCTGTCCCTCTATCTCTGTGTAGCATGAGTCCCAGGAGGTGGCTGCTGTATCCAGCTGGGCCGAGATCCACACAGCAGCCCAGATGCTGCGGGTACTGCCAGAGAGCCTGGAGGAGGCTATCACCAGGAGGGTCACGGTGAGCCCGAGGGTCCTGGAGAGAGGGCCCAGTTTGGCCAACCTGCAGGCTGAGTAAGTAAGCACCAGGAGGACTGCGGGCCTGACACACCAGCTGTGCCTCCTCTGCCCTCCAGGAAACACCCTATGGCCAGGTCTCAAGATCCCTGCCCGTGGAAGGCGCCGTTGATGCCAGGTGGCCCTGGAGATGGGTGAGAGCCGGAGCAGGGCATGGGGCACAGCTCTATGTGGCTTACCCGCCCATTGTGCCCACAGGGACATCCTGGCCAAGGCCCTGTACTCACGGCTCTTCCACTGGCTTCTGAAGAGGACCAACGTGTGGCTGGCACCGCCAGGGGAGGGAGGCAGCATTGGCACCATCACTGTCGTGGATGCCTATGGCTTTGAGGTCACCCCTTGGGGTGGGGTCCAGGACAGGGGGCGCTTATATAATTCAGATGGATTTCTGGGACCCCCACAGCTCCAGCTCTCCCTGGGGGCGCTCGGGAGGTACTTGCCTGTCGGGCAGGGCGCCTTCAGGGCTCCTTCTGTGTCTGCTGGGCTGAGCCTGCTGGGTGGGGCGCACGGATGGACAGGAAGAGTTGCAGGGCTGCCTCTGGGGCTTTAGAATCTCTTGAGGACTTAGGCTGGCTGCACGCCTTAGGGGGTCTTGCTTCCACTTATCTCCAGAGGACAAGGCCCCTGCCTCACACCCACATTCTTCCAAGCATGGCCTCTGCTCCCTTCTCTGGTCCCCAGCTGAGCAGCCTGGGCCACCTGGGCCCGGAGTGACCCTGGCTTCTCTGGGATGACTGGGGCCAGCCCCGGCACCATCCTGCCCTGCTGGGAGGAGTTGCTTAGTGCAGCAGACAGGAGCAGAGACTTGGAGAGGTCCTGCCACTTACTAGCCGTGTGACCCTGAGCAAGTGAATGAACCTGTCTGAGGTCCAGCGTTCCCGTCTGTAAAGTAGAAACCCTCACAGGGCCTGTCTTGTGAGTTTGATGAGAGAGCTGTGTGCTCCGCGGCAGCCATTCTGGCCCACTCTGGCTGGTCCTGCCTTTGGTGTGGCCTGTCCTGCCTGGCCTTGCAGACACAGGAGCCTCAAAGTCAGGGGAAGGCAGAGGCCCCAGCGTGGGCCCGCCCACAGCCCCACCTCCCTCACGCCAGCCAGAGAGGGAAGAGGGAGAGTACCCCAGTTGCTCCGAGTCAGCGGAGGATCTGCACCCCTTCACAGAGGATCTTCTTGCCTTGGGACAGCCAGGAGGGGGCCGGAGGGAGAGGAGGTGGCCCCTGCAGTCAGTCCCTGGACGGGCACTATCCACGGTCCGCTGTTCTGTCCCAGGCTCCACAGTGGGTGCTTGTGACTGTGCCTCCCTACAGCTGAGCTTCTGTGTGTGTTTCAAGGGTGCACAAGCTGCATGAGGCTTCCTAGTAGAGTGCTGAGGTAGCAGAGGAAGGCTGGAAGGCTTCCCGGAGGCAGCAGCCTGGAGCCTTGCTCATGAGGATGCGGGACTCTAATAGCCAGCCTGATAGTAGGGAAAGGTGCCTTCCAGGCCACAGGATGGCTGTGACAAGAGGCCTGAAGGCTTGCAGGAGTGCTGCAGCAGAGGGCAGGGGTGTGGGCAGATAGAGGGATGTGTGGCTGGGCAGGGCTGAGGTAGCCCGTGTGCCGTGCAGGAGCCTTTGGACTTGACCTGTGGTCTGCACAGCATCAGCCCCGGGCATTACTCATCCCTGCGCCCTGGCCAGAATGAAGGAAGCCCGTGGGGTGGGGGGAGGGCACAGGCCTGTGTGCTGGCCCCTGCCAGTCCCGTGTACCCTCCTCACTGCCGTATGCCCCCAGGCCTTACGCGTGAATGGCCTGGAGCAGCTGTGCAACAACCTTGCCAGCGAGCGCCTGCAGCTTTTCTCCAGCCAGATGCTGCTGGCCCAGGAGGAGGTGAGGGCACTAGGCGTGGGTGCGGCAGGGACACTCAGGCATTGCCCAGGCAGAGGCCATCCTTAGTGCAGGAGAGTCGAGAACTGAGAGCTCTGCCCAGAAGTCCCCTTTCCATGCGACATCTCAGTCTTCTGAGCCTCATTTTACTATTCTATAAGATGGGAGGGAGGGTCATCCCTGCTCCTGGGCAATAAATAGCCAAATGCCGGCTGTTCCCAGGAGGAGTGTCGGCGGGAGTTGCTGTCCTGGGTGCCTGTCCCTCAGCCTCCGAGGGAGTCCTGCCTGGACCTCCTGGTAGACCAGCCCCACAGCCTCCTGAGTATCCTGGACGCCCAGACATGGCTGTCCCAGGTGAGGGCCAGGGCGGTGACCCCCCACCCAGTGTTGGGAAGACGGAGTGGAGGCCCTGGGTGTCCAGGCTGTAGCTGGCAGAGCCTCCCAGAGGGGACAAGGTTATGGGATTCAGAGACCCTGCCCACAGTTCCGCAGCACAGTCTGGGACAGCAGCATCGAAGGGGAAGAACCCTGGGCTCCTGCAGAGCTGGGTTCACATCTGGCCGGGCATGGTGGCACGCACCTGTAATCCCAGCTGCTTGGGAGACAGAGACAGGAGAATCACTTGAACCTGGGAGGTGGAGGTTTCAGTGAGCCGAGATTGTGCCATTGTACTCCAGCTTGGACAATAAGAGTGAAACTCTGTCTCAAAAAAAAAAAAAAAAAAAAAAAGGGCCGGGCGCAGTGGCTCACACTTGAAATCCCAGCACTTTGGGAGGCCGAGGAGGGCAGATCACCTGAGGTAGGGAGTTTGAGACCAGCCTGAGCAAAATGGACAAACCCCCTCTCTACTGAAAATACAAGAAAAAAAAAATTAGCCGGGCATGGTGGCGCATGCCTGTAGTCCCAGCTACTCAGGAGACTGAGCAGGAGAATCGCTTGAACCCAGGAGAGGGAAGTTGGGATGAGCTGAGATTGTGCCATTGCACTCCAGCCTGGGCAAGGAGATCGAAACTCCATCTCAAAAAAAAAAAGAAAGAATATGAAAGGTGAAAAATAATGGTAAAATAGTCCAATATGTTATCGTAATAGTTCATTGATCATTGTTATATTAATATACATGTCTTCATGTACTATATATGTCTTCATGTACATATATAGTCACATGAATATATAATAATGTTCATTTACTAATAATGCTTATACATATGCAAAATCCTATACTAGATAATTAACAACATATTAATTCATAAATGATTGCTTCTCCCAGTTCACATTTCAAAAGATTTTGCTAAAACTTGCCCCGAGTGTCTTTGAGGTCCCAAGGCCACTTTTGGAATCCCCCAGCATGGTTTTCCAGTGCTCTGCAATATCACTTGGGTCCATGTTATGTGACATGTGCCACTTGATTCCAAGGTGGGTGCTGAGCCTGGAATTGTTACCCCAAACCCAAGTTTTCATTTGCATAACATTAGGCAAGTTTCCCTATGGACTTGCTGTGATATGTGCGTTAGCTCGGTAAAATAACATTGAGCTAAGTTACTTTTTGTTTTTATATTTTAAAAAATAGAGATGGGGTCTTGCTGTGTTGCCCAGGCTGGTCTCGACCTCCTGGGCTCAAGCAAGCCTCCCACCTCTGCCTCTCAAAGTGTTACTGCACCTGTCCTTGAGTTACTTGTGTGTGTGTGTGTGTGTGTGTGTGTTTGTGTGTGTGTGTGTTTTAAAGATGGGGTTTCACCATGTTGGTCAGGCTGGTCTTGAACTCCCGACCTCAGGTGACCCGCCTGCCTTGGCCTCCAAAGTCCTTGGATTACAGGCATGAGCCACCATGCCCGTCCCGTGTGTGTGTTTTAACTGACTCTATCACTCCCAACTGAGTTACTTTTTGAAAGTGATCTTTGAAAGACTTGTTTAAAAGCACATGTGATTGTGGGACTATTCTCCCAGAAATGATTGCCAAATCTATCCTAAAGCCCCCCATCCCACTTTTTAAAAAAACAGTTATTTATTTATTTTAGAAATGAGGTCCGCTCTGTCACTCAGGCTGGAGTGCAGTGACACTATCATAGCTCACTGCAGCTTCAAACTCATGGTCTCAATCAATTCTTGAACCCAGCTAATTTTTTTTTTTTTGAGGCAGAGTTTGGTTCTTGTTGCCCAGGCTCAAGTGCAATATTGCAGTCTCAGCTCACGCAACCTCTGCCTCCCAGGTTCAAGAGATTCCCCTGCCTCAGCCTCTCGAGTAGCTGAGATTACAGGCATGAGCCTCCATCCCTGGCTCACTTTTTTGTATTTTTAGTAGAGATGGGGTTTCACCATGTTGGCCAGGCCAGTCTTGAATTCCTGACCTCAGGTGATCCTCCCGCTGTGGCCTCCCAAAAGTGCTGGGATTACAGGCATGAGCCACCACACCTGGCCCCACCCAGTTAATTTTTATATTTTTTGTAGAGACAGGATCTCGCTATATTGCCCAGGCTGGTCTCAAATTTCCTAGCCCCAAACGATCTTCCCACATCAGCCTCCCAACGCGTTTGTTTTGGGGAACAAAGCCAAACCTACCCTTATAGTCAGTGTGGGCAGTACTCTTGCGCACCAGGAGAGGGCGCCATCCAGGCAGGGATAGCCTGTGCAGAGGTGTGAAGGGAGCACGTGGCCCCTCTGCTAGGCCACAGACCACACCTTCCTCCAGAAGAGCCACTACCACCATGGCGGCCACCCCAGCTACATCAAGCCCCGGCTGCCCCTGCCTGTGTTCACCGTGCAACATTATGCAGGGACTGTCACCTACCAGGTACATGGCCTCAGGGACAGGCCAGGGTGAATCAGTGAGGGCAATGTCCTCTCCCAAGCTGAGTCACCTGACAGCTGAGAGGAGTGGGTGTGGGGAGACCCCTTGCAAGGCCTGGACACCTGTCCCTATCTAAGCCATGGGCCCCGCCCAGTTCTGAGCGTGGCTTACTGAGTTCTAGGTGACAATTATGGGGTCAGGGAGTGGAAGCCTTGGGACCCTCCAGGCAAGTGGACAGAGCACAAGCACGACACCCGATGACCTCGACAGTTTACTTTGCCTTCTGAGCCTCCATCTCCTCACCTGTAAACAGGCATGGAAACCTATATTCTGGCACTGTGGTGAGGGTTAGATGCAATAATATGGAGATGACCTGGCAGGTGCCTGGCACATAGTAGGTGCTCACTCAATGGACTTCCCTTGTCCCTTCTGAGTTCTGTGTCTACCTAGAAGCTGCACACCTACCCCCGTAGGAGAGGCAGGGGATTAGGGGTGGAATAAAGAGAAGGACAGTAGGAAGAATCAGTTCTCCCTGGAGGAGGTGGCACACTCTGCTTGAAGAAGAAAAACTACAAACTACCCAGGAGTTAACCCCACTGAAAAATGAAATACAGGGAATTAAAGAAATCTAGGAAAATGTAAGTCACAAAAGATTTCCAAATGGAGAGACAAATGTTCTTGTCTAGTCAACTACTGACCAGCATAGCTTCAAGGCCCAGTGGGGAGAGTGGTGCTGTTGGGGTCAGGACCTATTCAAGGGGGAAAATGGAAAGTCCGGTGACAGAGGCAAGGCTAGGTAAAGGACTGGAAACTCGGCAAGGTGGCCTTTCAGGTCACCTGGGGAGAGGGTGGATTCTTCTCCAAATCCAGCCTCCCCTCCTGGGATCCTGCTCCCCTCTCTTGTCCCGCTGCCCTCCCCACCTGCACGGCTTCTTACAGGTTCACGAATTTTTAAACAAGCCGGGATCGGCTGCACCTCGCCAGCAGCCTCGTCTCTTACAGGTTCACGAGTTTTTAAAGAAACCGGGATCGGCTGCACCTTGCCAGCAGCCTCATCTCTTACAGGTTCACAAGTTTTTAAACAGAAATCAGGATCAGCTGGACCCTGCCGTCGTGGAGATGCTTGGCCAGAGCCAGCTCCAGGTACTCCTGTCTGCCCTTCCAGGCCCCACCCGCTCCATACTCTGTCTCCCCATTCTGTCCTCTTGCCCTGGACACTCTTGGCCAAGGGCTGGCCCTCAAGCCTCTGGCACCTTGGGCCGTGGGCTGAGCTTGCCAGGATCTGGACGCTGAGGGCTGGCCCACTCTGGCTCCCTGGGCTGCGGAGTGGTTGGGCAGGCCCCAGCGGCCAGCTGGCTTAGCCCTTCACCCCATAGCTGGTGGGCAGCCTGTTCCAGGAAGCAGAGCCCCAGTCCAGGGGAGAGCGAGGCAGACCCACGCTGGCCTCTCGCTTCCAGCAGGCCCTGGGGGACCTCACAGCCCAGCTGGGCAGGTAAGAACTGCGCCCGCCACACCAGACCCCAGGGAGTTGTATGGGCGCTGGTCTGTGCCCAGGTGACCCCTCATTCCCTTTCAGGAGCCGTGTCTATATCATCCAGTGCCTCAGTCCTAACCCTGGAAAGGTGAGCTCCCCAGCACCTGGCCTCGGGGGCTCCCCTGCCCCGCACCTCCCTCCTCACAGCTCCTGGTCCCTCGACTCCAGCTGTCTTTAGCTCTGTCTTGTGGCCACAGCATCCAGGCCTCTTTGACGTGGGACATGTGGCAGAGCAACTGCACCAGGCAGCCATCCTGGAGGCCGTGGGCACCCGCAGTGCCAACTTCCCCGTGCGCTTGCCTTTTGAGACCTTCCTGGCCAGGTGGGGCCCAACACCTCTGGGCAGGACTGACAAGGAGGCGCCCAAGAGTGACCGGCAGCCCCGGGGGTCCTTCTGGGTGGAGATGGACTCACTCTGCCCAGGACTGGACCTAGCGCCCAACCCTCCCTCTCTCGCCTCCTCCTCTCCTCTCTGTCTCTCCACCCCGCATCTCTCCTACCATTCACCATCCCTCCGAGCATGCGTGATTCTTCTTCCTCTCTGAAAACATCTCCAGTGCGGATGCCTGGACCGGGAGATGAGGTAGGAGCAGTACCTGCCCTGGGCGGGGCTCATGGTCTAGTGCTCACAGCAGCTGTCCAGGAAGTGCAGGCTGAAGCAGTGAGATGGGAGGGCGACAGGGTAGAAGTGGGAGCTTTTCGGAAGGGCAGGAGAGGCGGGGTGGCAGGATAGGAGAGGTGGCAGGCCGGACTGGCAGGAGCACCAGAGGCAACTCTGTTCCCAGAGTTCAGAACCCTTGAGAAAAACTGGTGACATTGTCCTTGTGGTTTGCCTGTCTGGCCTTTGGCTATTCACTGGATGGCCTCTTGGGAATCCTCTGAAGGGCTGGAGTTTCCCCCAAGGACAGGGACAGAGGGGGCAGGTGGAGTCACGTCCTGTTGATGTCCAGGCGAGTGGGGCTGGCAGCTGCCTCAGAAGGGAGGGGACAACTGCTAGGAGCAGCAACCAGGAGCAGTAGCCTCACCTCAGGGCTCTGCGGACCTCCTTAGTCTGTGATGGCCTTGGCAATGGGGACAGCCTGGCTGGGGACTGAGCCGAAGGCAGGCAGTGTAGGGATGGGTGTGCCCAGCCTTGAGTCAGATCCTGAGAAGCTCCAGGGTGGGGCACGTTCTGTCTCTGCCATCTGGAAACCTACCAGCTACAGCAATTGTCACCTCCGCAAAGGAGCCCGGAAACTGGGTGAGAGGAACCTCCAGGTACAACTCTCCACCCAGCCCAGACCAGGTCTGCTGATCTGTGCCAAATTCTGACATACTATGGCCTCCTGGGACCACAGACTGTCACCCACATGTCCCCAGAACCTGCACAGCGCTTGCTTCGTACAGACTAACTACTGAGTGTCCATTGAGCTAGCTGGGACCACGATCCGGACGTATGAAATGGTCTTAAACACTCCCCTACCCATCCCTTCCGGCCATGCCCCTCCCTCCCTTCCACAAACTTGTCTTGAGACCCACTGTGCTGGATGGCGAGGAGACTGAGGCCTTGGGAACCACACTCCTGGTGCTCCCATGGTCCAGAACCAGCCCTCGTGTCTCCCCAGAACACCAGGTTCACCTGTCTTCCCCTGAGCTCCAGCACAAAGGCTCTCCCTGCCCAAGTTCACTGTGGTATCTCAGCACCCAACTGAGCACCTGGCATAGAGCAGGCACCTTCCAAATTGTTGAATGATCTAGAAGCAGGATGTCGCACAAGTGTGGAAGGAGTTCCTGGCTGTTCTGACCTCAGCTCCATCCTTGGAGCAGGTTCCAGGCCCTGGGGTCAGAAGGGCAGGAAGACCTCTCTGAGCGGGAGAAGTGTGGTGCCATCCTGAGCCAGATGCTGGGGGCCGAATCACCTCTCTGTCACCTCGGAGCCACCAAGGTGGGTGGGTGTGTCCCTGTGTGCAGAGGGTGGCATGAATGGGAAAGGAGAGATGCATTCTGGGCCAAAAGGGACAAACCCAGGATTTGGGGGTCCCTCCAAATGGTGGGAGACAGAAGGGCTGGGCAGCAGGCTGGCCCTAGCACCCCAGAAGAACAAATGCCTTGGCTGGAAGGGAGGAGGCTGAGACCGGAGGAGGAAAGCAAATGGGCCCGGGTCCTGGTGCCTAGCTGCAGCCCACACCTCTGCCCACAGGTCCTGCTGCGGGAGCAGGGCTGGCAGCAGCTGGAGGAGCTCCGGGCCCAGCTCAGCCTGCACCACGGCCTTCACACCTGCATCTCCCGCCAGCGCCTCCTGCTCCGGATGCGGGCTCGCCTGCGTGGGTTCCAGGCCAGGTCTGCAGGCATTGGAGCCAGGGCTGAAGTGGGTGGGGTGAGGCTGTGGGCTTGTCCTCCAGGTGGTGGGGCAGGATTGGGGGGACACAGGGCCTCGAGGCAGATCACCCTGCCCCAGTGCCATCCCGTCGGCACTTGACTCCTTGATGGCATTCCCGCCATACCCACACAGCCTCTGCTTGAATACCCGAGTCAGGAGAAACTCATTACCTGCTGAGGCCACCTGAACCTATGGTCCTGACTTCTTTATCATTCTGTCTTTTCTAGTCTGTTCTCTACCCTGTGGCAACAGTCATCTTTTCAAAGCACACATCATGTTGTGGAAGGCCCTACCTACCTCCCCAGCCCGATTTAGGCCAGATCATGAGATCAGGGGTTCAAGACCAGCCTGGCCAACATGGCGAAACCAGGGCTGATTTAGGCCAGACTTTTTTTTTTTTTGAGATAGAGTTTCGGACCTGTCGCCCAGCCTAGAGTTCAGTGGCACGATCTTGGCTTACTGCAACCTCCGCCTCCTGGGTTCAAGTGATTCTCCTGCCTCAGCCTCCTGAGTAGCTGAGATTACAGGCATGTACCACTGTGCCTGACTAATTTTGTATTTTTAGTAGAGATGGGGTTTCTCCATGTTGGTCAGGCTGATCTCGAACTCCTGACCTCAGGTGATCCTCCTGCCTCGGCCTCCCAAAGTGCTGGGATTGCAGGCGTAGGCCACCGCGCCTGTAGGCCAGACTTTTACCCTGCCGTGACTTTAGACTTCTCTGTCCTATAACATGACCCTCCCACTTCTCACCTAATCATCTCTCATTCACCCACACAGCCCGTCTTCACGCATTCCTCCAACAGCTGTCGGCTGACCATCTGCCTCCTTTACCCTGGGCCTGATGCTGGTGGCAGAGCTGGAGGAGCCAGAGACAGGGCCTCCCAGGCTAGCTGGGGAGTCGGATTCAGATGGTAAACCAGCCAGTCAACACCCCGGAGAGTAACTTGAGGGCCGAGAATAAAGTGAAGACAGTGCCAGGGTAGAGAACACCAGGGAGCCAGGCATCTCCACTCTCTATTTCCAAAACTTTTTCATTCTGCAAACAGGAACTCTGGACCCATTGAGCAGTAATAATCCCCTCCATCCCCCTGGTAACTTTCAGCCCACTTGAGTCTCTATGAAGCTGCCCGTTCTAGGTATTCTGTGTAAGTTGACTCATGCAACATTTCCTTTTATGACTGGCTTCTTTCACTTAGCATAACGTTTCAAAGTTCATCCATGTTGTAGCATGTGTCAGAACTCCATTCAGTTCCAGGCTTCAGAGCTAAAAATAAAACCTTAGGGCTGGGTGTGGTGGCTCACACCTGTAATCCCAGCACTTTGGGAGACTGAGGCAGGCAAATCCCCTGAGGTCAGGAGATCGAGACCAGCCTGGCCAATTTCACCATGGTGAAACCCTGTCTCTACTAAAAATAGAAAAATTAGCGGGGCGTGGTGGTAGGTGCCTGTAATCTCAGCTACTTGGGAGGCTGAGGCAGGAGAATTGCTTGAAACCGGAAGGCGGAGTTTGCAGTGAGCCGAGATCACGCTACTGCACTCCAGCCTGGGCGACAGTGTGAGACTCCATCTCAAAAATAAAAATTGAAAATAGGCCGGGTGTGGTGGCTCATGCCTGTAATTGCTGCTCTTTGGGAGGCTGAGGCAGGTGGATAACCTGAGGTCGGGAGCCAGACCAGCCTGATGATCATGGAGGAACCTCATCTCTACTAAAAATACAAAATTAAGTCAGGCGCAGTGGCTCATGCCTGTAATCCCAGCACTTTGGGAGGCCGAGACGGGCGGATCATGAGGTCAGGAGTTCAAGACCAGCCTGACCAAGAAGGTGAAACCCCATCTCTACTAAAAATACAAAAATTAGCTGGGCATGGTGGCATGTGCCTGTAATCTCAGCAACTCAGGAGGCCGAAGCAGAATTGCTTGAACCTGGGAGGTGGAGATTGCAGTGAGCTGAGATTGCAGTGATCCGAGATTGTGCCATTGCACTCCAGCGTGAGCGACAGAGCAAGACTCTGTCTAAAAAAAAAACACACACACACACAAAATTAGCCAGATGTGGTGGTACATGCCTATAATCCTAGCTACTGGGGAGGCTGAGGCAAGAGAATTGTTTGAACCTGGAAGGCAGAGGTTGCAATGAGCCAAGATCACACCATTGCACTCCAGCCTGGGCAACAAGAGTGGAACTCCATCTCAAAAATAAATAAATAAAAATAAAAAAGTATTATTTTGAGATGGAGTCTCACTCTGTCGCTAAGGCTGGAGTGCAGTGGCGTGATCTCGGCTTACTGCAATCTCCACCCCCCAGGCTCAAGCAATTCTGACTCTGCCTCTTGAGTAGCTGGGTTTACAGGCCTGTACCACCAAGCTGGCTAATTTTTTGGTGTTTTTAGTTGAGATGGGGTTTTACCATGTTGGCCAGGCTGGTCTCAAACTCCTGACCTCGGGTGATCTGCCTGCCTCGGCCTCCCAAAGTGCTGGAATTACAGGTGTGAGCCACTGTTCCTGGCCTAAAAATTAATTTTTAAAAAGAAAGAGCTTCATGCCTTTTTATGGCTGAATTTTGTTCCATCGTGGGGATATGCCACATTTGGTTTATCCATTCATCCACGGATGGACGTTTGGGTTGTTTCTACATTTTCACTTGTGAATAAGTCTTCTCTAACTACAGATCAACATGTGTCTGTTCTAGTCTGTTTTTCTTTTTTGAGATGGAGTCTTGCTCTGTCGCCCAGGCTGGAGTGCAGTGATGCAATCTTGGCTCACTGCAACCTCCGCCTCCTGGGTTCAAGTGATTCTCCTGCCTCAGCCTCCCAAGTAGCTGGGATTACAGGTGACTGCCACCATGCCCAGCTAATTTTTATATTTTTAGTAGAGATGGGGTTTCATGATGTTGGCCAGGCTGGTCTCCATCTCCTGACCTCAGGTGATCCACCCACCTTGGCATCCCAAAGTACTGGGATTACAGGCGTGAGCCACCACACACAGGCTTTATTTATTATTATCATTATTATTTTTGAGACAGACTCTTGCTCTATCACCTAAGATTACACCTGTAATCTCAGCATGATCTCAGATCACTGCAAATTCCAACTCCTGGTTTCAAATGATTCTCATGCCTCAGCCTCCGGAGTAGCTGGGATTATAGACATAGGCCACCATGCCCAGCTAATTTTTTTTTTAAGATGTGGTTTCACCATGTTGGCCAGGCTGGTTTCGAACTCCTGACCTCAAGTGATCCACTCACCTCAGCCTCCCAAAGTGCTGGGATTACAGGCGTGAGCCACCGCACCTGGCCTGATGTTACTTTTTAATAAGTTTTGCTGCTTTTTTTTGTGTTAACAAGACAGGGTCTGGCTTTGTCACCCAGGCTAAAGAGCAGTGACCCCAGTCATAGCTCCTACCTCAGCCTCCCAAGTAGCTAGGACTACAAGGACACACTATCATGCATGGCTGATTTTAAAAGTCTTTTTTGTAGAGATGAGGTCTCACTATGTTGCCCAGGCTGGTCTTGCACAGCTGGCCTCAAGCAATTCTTTCTCAGCCGCTTAGAGTGCTAGGATTACAGGCATGAGCTTCCATGCCCAGCTAAGGGAAATGACTTTTTTTTTTTTTTTTTTTTTTAATCACTGTGCACACAGGGAATGATTTGAACCCAGGTAATCCAGGCCCAGAGTCAGATCTTAATCCCTCAGGCTAAAGAGTCTCTCAATTGAGTAGTTTTTTTTGTTTTTTTTGTTTTTTTTTTTAAAGATGGGGTTTCACCATGATGGCCAGGCTGGTCTTGAACTCCTGACCTCAGGTGATCCACCCACCTTGACCTCCCACAGTGCTAGGATTACAGGTTTGAGCCACTGCGCCCGGCCTAGTAGTTTTTTTTTCTCCTTTTGAGATGGAGTCTCACTCTATCATCTAGGCTGGAGTGCAATGGTGAGATCTAGGCTCACTGCAACTTCCGCCTTCCAGATTCAAGGGATTCTCATACCTCAGCCTCCTGAGGAGCTGGGATTACAGGTGCGTGCCACCTTGCCCAGCTAATTTTTGTATTTTTAGTAGAGACGGAGTTTTGTCATGTTGCTCAGGCTGATCTTGAACTCCTGACCTCAAGCGATCCACCTGCCTTGGCCTCCCAAAGTGCTGGGATTACAGGTGTGAGCCACCACAGCCGGCCCTTGCTCTTCTTTTCAATTGTCCTGTTCTGTTGTTTCTGTGAAGCATCCAGGGCTTCTCTGGTCCAGAGTCAGTTTTTACATGAATGTCTAGGCTTAGGGGATTCCAGTGCCCGTCAGGAAGCAGAAGTTTGGACTCCTCATTTCAACCCCTCCCTTTCCCGGCCTCCAGGAAGCGGTGCCTCCGGCGGCGGGCAGCCCTGGGACAGCTGAACACCATCCTGCTGGTGGCCCAGCCCCTGCTCCGGAGGCGGCAGAGACTGCAGGTGCAGGAGCTAGGAGAGGGTAGAAGCCAGGCTGCCTGGGCTGGCCAGGCTGGCCAAAGCCAAATCCCAGCAGCATCTACCCTCTTGGTCCAGCCTCGAAAGGGCTGCGGCTTTAGAGACAGCACTCCTTCATCTCGATTCCCCCTTTTCCCTCTGGCTGGGGTAGGCAGGGCCCCTGGGAGGTGCTGTCTTCCTCCATCCCTGCCCATTCCCCGCAGGGCCTGGCTCCTCCCTCTTGCCTGGGGTTCCCATCCCCTTCATACCTCCCCTGGGCCCTCTTTTGCCTGATGACTCTGATCTAAGGTCCATATAGCGGCTCAAAGGTCAGTGCCCACGTGCTACCCCCTCTCTGGCCCCTCCCTAGCTGGACTTTGTCCCCTGGGACCATTTCTTCCCTTCTTCCTGCCCTCTTCCCGGTGCCCTGGCAGATGGACAGGAACACCCACGGCACCAAGGCTGGTGGCCCCTCCTGATCTGTTCTCACTCCTTTACTTAGAACCTCCCAGGGGAAGGAGGGGACAGCTGAACTTCAGAGCTGGGGAGGTGCCCCCAGGTGACTCACATGGGAGGCATCAGCTCTTCCTACATCTCTTCCAACAGTTTGGGCATTGGCGGGGCTGGCACAGCAGCGGAAGGGCCTCGGAGAGAGTGCCAAGCATGGTAGGTGGCCTGGAAGATGGGGGTGCTATGTGGGGCTATGATCCTGCAGAGACTGGAGCGGCTTAGGGGCTGCCAGGGTGCTGCTATGGGTCCTGTCCGTCAGGGCCATGCATTGCACCTCCTGAGAAGAGGACTGGGGTGCCCTTGGCTCTTGGTTTCTCTCAGAGGGTCCTTGGGGCTCTGTTAGAGTGTCCAGGGTCAGAATCCTTGGTCTTAGGTTGGGCATGGTGGCTCACCCTTATAATCCCAGCACTTTGAGGCTGAGATGGGAGGACTACTTGAGCCCAAGAATTTGAGACCACCCTGGGCAACATGGCAAGACCCCATCTCTACAAAAAACAATGAAAATTAGCTGGGCACAGTAGCACATGCCTGTAGTCTCAGCTACTCAGGAGGCTGAGGTGGGAGGATGGCTTGAGCTTGAGCCTAGGAGGTCAAGGTTGCGGTGAGCCGTGATTGTACCACTGCACTCTAGCCTGAGTGACAGAGGGAGGCTGTCTCAAAAAAAAAAATCCCTGGTCTTTGGAGGGGATATTTATAATCTTGGGGTTGAAGGGGTGGGGAGGGACACTGGTCCCTAGCCCCCTCCTGTGGGTCCTGGGTAAATGGGTCCTCTCTGCCAGGAGCTGGGGCGCTTGGAGATCCCAGCTGAGCTGGCCGTCATGCTGAGGATGGCGGAAGGTAAGCCTTGTTGGTGTCCTCTTGTTAGGATCCCCTCTCCAGTCCCTTGACTGTGGGGTGGGCCTGTCCCCTGTGGCCCCTCCCTCTGAGGCTCCAGGCTCTGGTGAGCTCACTGCTCAGGTCCCTGTGGAGAGGGACTGATGGCTCATGATGAGGGGTGGAGGTGGTCCCAGGGCCAAGTACCACACTGGGTGTTTCTGGGCTGCCTCTCGGTGCTCGTTCCCAGGCCATCAAGACACCCTAGCTGGGAGAATCACCGAGTCTCTGCCTCCTGAGGTTCCCGCCCGGCCCAACCTGAGTCTCCCACCAGATATCGACCGGTTCCCTTTCTCCAGCTTTGTCTCCATTGGCTTTCAGGTGGGCGCCTGAGCCTAGGCTCTTCCCACTGGCCTCACCGTTCTGAGTTAGCCCCTGCCTGGCAGAAGCTGTGTGTACCCCCACCCCCACCCAGTCTCTGGGGCTGTGAATGGTGCTGAATTGCTCTGAAAATAACCGTTGAATGTAAATGTCTCACCATAGAGTGTTGTTGGTGATAACAATTGGTGTTATTGAAGGAGGGAAGTTATTTAGATCCACAATGCCACACCTTTATTGTACCAGCGGTAGTGCCCTGCTTTTGAAGTCAGGTCTTTAAACAGTTTGTTGACAAGGGAAACTGGCCAGGTTACTGCAGTAAATACAAATGCAGGATTCAAAACTGCACATATAGGCTGGGCATGGTGGCTCACGCTTGTAATCCGAGAACTTTGGGAGGCCAAGGTGGGCGGATCACCTGAGGTCAAGAGTTTGAGACCTGCCTGGCCAACAGGTGAATCCTGTCTCTACTAAAAATACAAAAATTAGCCAGGCGTGGCAGCAGGTGCCTGTAATCCCAGCTACTCAGGAGGCCAAGACAGGAGACGAACTTGAACCTGCCTGGGAGGTGGAGGCTGCAGTGAGCTAAGATTGTGCCACTGAATTCCATTCGGGGCAACAGAGCAAGACTCCACAGCAAAAAGAGCATTAAGATGCATTCTGCCCAGGCCTCTGCCTCTCCGGAGGTGCCTGCTCTGGCAGGGCTCCCTGGCGCTGTGTCACAGCTGGCCAGCGTGGACTGGGGCCTCCTTCCTTGCAGGAGCCGTCCCTGCCTATGCCGGGGCAGCCACTGTCCAAGCCCCTAACCCAGCTGGATGGAGAGAACCCTCAGCATGCCCTGGACATCAACAGAGTGGTGAGTGACACATTGGAGAAGGCACAGGATGGGCCCTCGAAGGGCTGGGACAGGTGCCTGGGAGCCTTGCACCTCCTGCCCTCACTTGACTGTTGGCAGATGCTGCGGCTCCTGGGGGATGGGTCCCTGGAATCCTGGCAGAGGCAGACCATGGGCACCTACTTGGTGCGGCAGGGGCAGCGCCGGCCAGGGCTGCGGAATGAGCTCTTCAGCCAGCTGGTGGCCCAGCTGTGGCAGAACCGGGACGAGCAGCAGAGCCAGCGTGGCTGGGCCCTCATGGCTGTCCTGCTCAGCGCCTTTCCCCCATGGCCCGTCCTGCAGAAGCCACTGCTCAAGTAAGGGACCTGGTGGGTGGGGACCTGGGAGGTGGGGACCTGGTGGGCGGGGACCTGGGAGGTGGGGACCTGGTGGGCGGGGCCACTGGACCTCCCGCCTCTACCACCGCCTGTGCCCCGTCCTGCAGGTTCGTGTCCGACCAGGCCCCCAGG
The DNA here is from genome assembly GCA_963574635.1 of Cheracebus regulus. NCBI lineage: Eukaryota > Metazoa > Chordata > Mammalia > Primates > Pitheciidae > Cheracebus > Cheracebus regulus. The sequence continues at coordinate 62,999 of CAUYQU010072302.1, forward strand.
GACATGGCAGCACTGTGCCAGCACAAGCTCCTGGGGGCCTTGGAGCAGTCGCAGCTGGCCCCCGGGGCCACTCGGGCCCACCCTCCGACCCAGCTGGAGTGGCTGGCTGGATGGCGGCGGGGCCGCATGGTGCTGGACGTGTTTACCTTCAGTGGTGAGGGCTCCCAGGCCTGAAGCGGGGCCAGCCTACCCCCTGCCCTCCCTGGAACCCGTCCTGCCCCAGCCTTCCTGCTGCCCTGTGCTCAGTGACCCTGATCTCCCTCCCTCTGTCCCGCTTTGAAACCCTCATGGGGACAGCAGCCCCTTTGCGTCACAGTGGACCCTGCTGTCCCTCACTCTTGCCCCCACCCCCTGCACCCTTGCAGAGGAGTGCTACTCAGCCGAGGTGGAGTCCTGGACCACCGGGGAGCAGCTGGCCGGGTGGATCCTGCAGAGCAGGTATGGGGACCCAGGATGGGGAACAGTGTGGCCAGAGTGACCATTGCCCTGTACCCTCCTCCTCCTCCTCCTCCAAGCCCAATCTCACAGGCGGTTGGGGGAGGTGCCCTGGGGTGGGCAGAGGCCAGACTGCAGATGGCAATGGGGACCAGGGAGCAGATTAGGAATGAGGAACGTGGGGGTTCCCACAGCCCAGTTTCAAACTCGGTAGCTCAGAAAATAAATGCCCGCGCTGGAGCCCTTGTGGAAACGGAGGGCTGTGAGGTGCGGTGGGGAGCAGGCCTGGTTGCTGAGCAAACCCGGGTCCCAGTCCAGGCAGTTCCAGGGCCACCCTTCCCCAGCCCCCTCCCCCATGCCCCACCCTGGGGTCCTTGCCCTGCCCTGGGGTCCTTGCCCGCCCTGGGGTCCTTGCCCCGCCCTGGGGTCCTTGCCCCTTCTGGATGGCTGCCTGCCTTGCTGACTGCACCTCCTCCCTACTCCCACCCAGAGGCTTGGAGGCACCTCCCCGGGGCTGGTCGGTGTCACTGCACTCCAGGGACGAATGGCAGGATTTGGTTGGCTGCGACTTTGTGCTGGACCTGATCAGCCAAACTGAGGACCTGGGGGACCCAGCTGGTCCCCGCAGCTACCCCATCACTCCCCTTGGCTCGTAGGTGCCACCCAGCACCCTTCTCCCTGGTCTGCTCCTGCAGGGAAACGCCACAGCCACCCTGTCATACCCAGCGGTTTATAGGAGCTGCTGCAGGCCCAGCCCTTCCACCCATGGGGTGACCCCCGCAGCTGTTTCTACCCCTTGACCCAGCCTGGGTGCCCCCCAGCCTTGGCCACCCCCTTAGCTAGATCCTGTTTCCTACAGAGCCGAGGCCATCCCCCCTGCCCCTGGCATCCAGGCCCCCTCACTGCCCCCAGGACCCCCTCCAGGTCCAGCCCCACCCCTGCCCAGCAGGGGCCACACAGGTAAGGCTGGAGTGGGCACATGGAAATTGGCAGAGCATGGGAAGCCCCACGCCCCAGGCCACAGCACCAATCCTGTCCCTGCCCCACAGGGGAGGCCCAGAGGTTGGGGAGCCTGGACGGCTTCCTGGATGACATCTTCCAGCCAGTGATCTCCCCCGGCCACAGCGTGAGTCCTGCACAGCCCGCATACCCCTGACCCCACCCCCCGGGGCACCTGCTGCCCCTTCCATTTTCCTCAGGGCTCTCACTCTGACCTGTGACCATTGTCCCTTCAGGATCTGGAACAAAGCCGGACTCTGAACAGCCGCATGAAGGGAGGGGGCGCCATTGGGCCCACACAGCAGGGCTACCCCATGGGTGAGTGCAGGGCTGATGCCTCACCCAGGGCCTCAGGGCCCAGCAGCATGGCAGGCATGGCCTGGGACTCCTCTGGCAGTGGCAACTGGTACCCTGGCCAGCACCCCAGTGTCTGATGCTCTTCTTTGTGCCTGGGGCTGGAGGGAGGTGGCACATGGGACTAGGCAGGGACTGACGGGGAGGGCGTGTTCCCACAGTGTACCCAGGAATGATACAGATGCCTGGATACCAGCCAGGCATGGTGCCTGCACCCATGCCCATGATGCCAGCGATGGGCGCAGTCCCCGCCATGCCACGTAAGGCTGGGCTGGGGGCACTAGGTCCCTTCTCAGGAGAGCAGCCACCAGCTCTGGGACTGGAGGAGGGAGGGTCCTGCCAGGAGTCCAGAGTGCACAGTGGGCAGCAGGCATCAAGGCTCGCCATGATGCCCACGGCTCTGCCGCCTGCCACCCTCCCAGCCATGGTGCTGCCGCCGCAGCCAGTGCAGCCGCTGCTTCCCAGCCTGGACGCAGGGCAGCTGGCCATCCAGCAGCAGAACTTCGTCAACCAGCAGGCGCTGATCCTGGTGAGCACTGGCAGGGCCCCAGGGCTGCCTGGTGGAGGGCAGGTCTGCAGCGAGGGGATGATGCTCTGAACTAGCTGCTTCTCCTGCATCAGGCCCAGCAGATGACAGCACAGGCCATGAACCTGTCCCTGGAGCAGCAGAGCCGGCAGCGGCAGCGGCGGGCTCAGGCCTCCGAGGCTGCATCCCGGGCCCCACCCTCGGCCATCATCTCCAAGCCTAAGAAGCCCCCCACACCCCTAGAGGAGTCACAGCATGACCTGGAATCAGAGGGTAGCAGTCAAAGGGTGAGGAGGCAACCACGGTCTCAGGAAGGGGTGTGGGAGTGGGGGCTGCAGGGGCGGGGGACATGGACAGGGCGAGCAGGTGGATGCAGGAAAGAGGCTGCTGGCCTGTGCCCGGGGACCTGAGGGGTGTGGTGAGTGTGGCAACCGGTCCGGCTGGGCTGCCACTCACTTCTGCTCCTGCCAGGAGACCTCCGAGGAGGCTGAAGACAGGCCCAAGAGCTTTCAGCAGAAACGGAACTATTTCCAGAAGATGGGTGAGGGCGTGTTGGGTGGCAGGCCCATGCAGGAACAGGGCTAGTGCCCTGAGCCTGGGCCAGGGAAGGTGGGGTATTCTCTGCTCCCCAGAGTTGGTATGGCCCATCCAGGAGCCCAGCTGGGCTAGCGTGGGTAACTTTGAAGGCATCTGACACTTGCAGGGCAGCCGCAGATCACAGTCAGGACGATGAAGTCCCCGGCCAAGATCCAGATCCCCCAAGGGGAGGAGCAGGAGGAAGAGGAGGAGGAGGAAGAGCAGGAGGAGCAAGAAGAAGAAAAGAGAGCAGGTTGTGGGGAGCTGGGCAGGGCCTGGGGCTCCTGTGGCTCTGCATAGCATTTAACCATCTTTCCTGTTGTCCTGGTCAGCACTATCCACTCTTCCTCCTCCCGGCATCCTGAAGAAGCCATTGAAGGAAGGTGCGGCCAAAGCTGCAAAAGAGGCTGAGGCTGAGCCAGCCAAGGAGGCAGCAGCCAAGGGCCGTAGCCAAGGGCCGGCCCCAGGCAGGGGGATTGTGGTGCGCAGCTCAGACCCCAAGACCGAGCGGCCACAGCCCAGCAGGGAAATTGGCAACATCATCCGCATGTACCAGAGCCGCCCAGGCCCCGTGCCTGTGCCCGTGCAGCCATCCAGGTGCCCCTGGGGGAGGTGGCTGGGGCTGTCCCGCTCCTCAGGGAATTTCCCTATGGACCTGCTGACCTCTTATTTCTCCCACAAGGCCTTCCAAAGCTTTCCTGAAGAAAAGTGACCCCAAGGACGAGGCTCTGGCCAAGCTGGGTATCAATGGTGACCACTTGACCCCCTTGGTGAGGACCCCAGCCCGTCCCCCCTCGAGTGTGTGCTGCTGCCCTGGGGGGCACGAGGCTCTCTGAGGCGAACTTGGCCTTGTGCCGTGACTCAGCCCATGAGCTTTCTCTGTTTCCCCGCAGATGCTGTCCCCCGGCCCAGGGAAGGGCCCCCCGCCAGCTGTGGCTCCTCGACCCAAGGCCCCGCTACAGCCTGGGCCCTCAAGCTCCATCAAGGAAAAGCAGGGGCCCCTTCTGGACCTGTTTGGCCAGAACCTGCCCACTGCCCAGACACCCCCACCTCCACCAGCGCCACCAGCGCCGCCACTGCTTCTGCCCAAGGACGCAGAGACCCCTTCCGCAGAGCATCCTCGTAAGGAATCACACTTCCCCTGCGCAGAGGGCTTCGTGTGGGCAGGGGTGGGGTTCGCACAGCCTCTTGGTGCCCAGGGCTGAAGGCATTTCCGCGTGGCTGAGGTCAGCTGCTCGGCCTTCTGGACTTTGGAGCCATCTGTGGGTAGGGAGCCCCAGCTTCCGCGTTCCCACCCAGGGCAGGGCCTGGTGCTTTTGGGGCTGTCATTGAGAGGCTGTCATACACAGCATGTTGTCCTTGACACCTGACAGCTCTGTGAGAAAGTGGCATCACACACAGGGTGTTGTCCCTGACAGCTCTGTGAGGAAGTCAGTGTCCCTGGCTGACGTGGTCTTAGAGGACCCACGAGCCTCAGGGATGCCAGGGAGTTTACAGCCAGAAATGGAGGCAGAGATGGTGTCAAGGAAGGAGTGGGGCAGCTGAAGGCTGGGGGAGCCGGGCCCTGGGAGGGCTCTTGGGGACAAAGGTCTTCCCTCCCGTGCCCCCATCACTCTGGCCCTGCAGCCCCTTGCTGAGGCTCCTTGCCTGCTCCTCTCTGCCAGGCTCGACGCAGCCCATGGAGGATCAGGGGCTCTCCACCCAGCTCCTCGCACCCTCTGGCAGCGTGTGCTTCTCCTACACTGGCACACCCTGGAAACTGTTCCTACGAAAGGAGGTAGGCATGAGGGTAGGGCCTTGGCCTGGCCTCCTTGGGCTGGCAGAGAGGGGGCAGGCTGTGGGTGTCCCCACAGCTCACCGTCTCAAAGCTGGTTTTCCAGGCCTGGGAGGGCAGAGGCTGGTTGGGCAGAGGCACCAGACCCACTGATCATCCCTCTTCTGTGCCTCCTCCAGGTGTTCTACCCACGGGAGAACTTCAGCCATCCCTACTGCCTGCGGCTCCTCTGTGAGCAGGTGAGAGCTGGGCCACCTGGCAGCCAGAGGCTTCTGCAGAGATGGCATCACCACATGGGCATGTTGGCACCTAGCACTAGGGGGCACTTCTGTGTGCCCAGCCCTGCCCCATTGAATCTTCACAATATCCCTAAGAGGTGGGGACCATTGGCCAGGCACAGTGGCTCACATCTGTAATCCCGGCACTTTGAGACGCTGTGGTGGGCGGATCATGAGGTCAGGAATTTGAGACCAGCCTGGCTAACATGGTGAAACCCTATATCTACTAAAAATACAAAAATTGGTCGTGCGTGGTGGCACATGTCTGTAATCACAGCTACTTAGGAGGCTGAGGCAGGAGAATTGCTTGAACCCGGGAGGCGGAGGTTGCAGTGAGCTGAGATCGTGCCACTGCACTCCAGCCTGGGTGACAGAGCAAGACTCCATCTCAGGGAAAAAAAAAAAAAAAGAAGAAGAAGAAAAAAAAGGAGTAGGGACCATTATTCACCTAGTTTTATAAAAGTTAAAAGCAAAGTATATATAGTACACAACACAGGCTTTAGCACACAGTAGGCACTTAATAAATGGTTGTTACTTTGCCACCTCTGAATGCTCCCAGGAGTGAGCCTCTGTTCCCCCAAGTTTTTTTTTCCTTTATTTTTTGAGACAGAGTCTCACTCTGTCACCAAGCTGAAGTGCAGATGTAGGGCTGATGGCCCCTCAGGGTCATGGGGTGTGCCTTATGCTGTGCTGAGGCGCAGGATCCGAGAAATAAAGAGTCAGGACACAGAAGTACAAGGAAAACGCAGCTGGGCTTGAGGGGCCATGCCATCTATGAGTGGAGTCAGGCAAGGCCCCAGATGTCCAGAAGCGTGAGTATTTATTGTGTATAGGTTAGGGGGCAGAGCAGTGAGTGAAATCATCTCTAAGGATAGTGATAGGGTCGTGAGCAATAAAACAAGGGGTCCACCCCCATTAGGTCACCTAGGCTACGAGGTGGACAGTGCGCAGCAAGGGGCCTATTCCCATCAAGGCAAGGGCCGTGTGCAGTAAGGGGCCCACCTCCATTAGGTCACCAAGGCTTGAAGGTGGGCCGTGCGCAGTGAAGAGGGTGCAGTGTGCAATACCTCTATCTATGAGCAAACTACTTCTAAGATTTATGGGACGATGCTTTTAAGTCACAGTAGTGACAGAGCTGTCAGGGTTACCACCACCTGCTGGCAGCTTCCAATGAGCTCTATGGGAAGATGCTTTTCGAGCAGCACAGTAACAAGAGCTGATATAGTTCACAGTCAACAAGGTGGATTGCCGGTCTGAGGGCAGCCTTCCACAAGAACTGGAGCAAAGTCCTCCAACTTCTTCATGAGGAGGAGTGGCTCTCGCCCCAAGCCTGCCATACAGTGGGTATCTTTACGATACTGAACGCTGCCGCCTGGGCCATGGATTCTTGTCCTGGTATAACTGTTTTTCCCTTAAATCGTGCTCTGCCCTGTGTCTGCTCTAGGCATTCCTCTGATTATGAACTAAGACATTATGAAATATATATACATATATATGCATATTGTAGGGAAATACTCTTTAGGCACTCATACTATGAACTATTATATGATTAAATAGAGAGGATTATATAAAGGGATTCTTCAAGCCCTAATTCTGTAAACTAATATATGACTGTATAAAGGATTATATAAAAGGAAATAACTGAGTAGTAGTGCTATAAACTGAGATATTCTTCAGGCCTTAATTGTGCCAGGGTTCTGCTTAGCTCTCCTTCCTCGGTGCCTATATGGGGGGTTACCCACAGGCAGTGGCGTGATCTCTGCTCACTGCCTCCTAGTTCAAGGAATTCCGTGCCTCAGCCTCCTGAGTAGCTGGGATTACTGGCACCCACCACCACGCCCAGCTAATTTTTGTTTTTTTTTAGTAGGGATGGGGTTTCACCATCTTGGCCAGGCTGGTTTTGAACTCCTGATCTTGTGGTTCACCCGCTTCAACCTCCCGAAGTGCTGGGATTACAAGCATGAGCCATTGCGCCCAGCCAAATCCCACAGTAGCACCTGTCAGCGGCCCCTCCCCCACCCCTGAACAATCTTGTTTCTTCTGGGCAGTGTCTCTCGGCTGACCCAGGGGCGGTTACCACAGGGTCTCTGGGCAGTGAGTAAAGAGGGAGGGCTGGCAATTGCAAGGGCGGGGACAGGTGAGCCATGTGGATGGAGGTGGCCTATGCCCTCCATCCCTCCCTGCCCCACCTAGACCCTCTGCTGAGCACACAGGCCCCAGGAGCCAGGGCGCCTGGTTCCACCAGCTTCCCCCGATTTTCCTTCACACATGTTGATGGCTGCTCTGGGGGTGGGCTCTGCCTCGGGACCTGGTGCTGACCACCTAGTTCTGCCCCCAGATCCTGCGGGACACCTTGTCCGAGTCCTGCATCCGGATTTCCCAGGATGAGCGGCACAAGATGAAAGCTCTGCTGGGTATGATCCAGGGACCGTGGAGTTGGGAGCTTGAGTGCTGGGGGCCGCGCCTGACCTGAAGGAGGGACTAGCCATGAGAGCAAACTCTAGAGCCCCCTCTGTGTGAGCAGAGGACAGCCTGGGTCTTTCCTGCCCACAGGAGATTTGGAGGTGGACCTGGACTCCCTCACCACCACTGAAGACGGCATCAAAAAGCGTATCGTGGTGGCTGCTCGGGACAACTGGGCCAATTACTTCTCCCGCTTCTTTCCTGTCTGGGTCAGTGGAGCTGGGATGCCAGGCCCCCAGCCTGGATCCTGGGGTGCATGGGCACGGACCCTCCACAAGCGAGAGAGCTGTAGGGCAGGTGCCAGAGGAGGGGCAAAGCCCAGCCACCAGTTCTGGACAGCTCTGGGCATCATGGGCAGCAGCAGGACCCAGAAGCCTGCCCGTGACCCACCACCTTCCTGGCAGGGCGAGAATGGCAGTGACGTGCAGCTGCTAGCCGTGTCCCACCGCGGGCTGCGACTGCTCAAGGTGACCCAAGGCCCCGGCCTCCACCCCAACCAGCTGAAGATTCTCTGCTCATACAGGTGCGCTGGCCCAGCGCCCTGGGCTGGAGGTGGGGGCAGGTGATAAGGTGGCCCCAGCTCATGCACAGTCCCTGCGCAGCTTCGCAGAGGTGCTGGGTGTGGAGTGCCGAGGCAGCTCCACCCTGGAGCTGTCGCTGAAGAGCGAGCAGCTGGTGCTGCAGACGGTCCATGCGAGGGCCATCAGGGTGCTGGTCAAGCTGTTCCTGAGTGAGCTTAAGAAGGCAAGTGTGGGGCACAGGGTGGGGGTAGGGGCTGGGAGTTCGGGCCAAATCACTGGAAGTCTGGGGTGCTAGGGGGATGGGGGAGGCCAGCGGGGGGAACAGGTGGGCGGGCAGGCTCACTGCTCCCAACCCTCACCCGCTTGCCCGCAGGACTCCGGCTATGTCATCGCCCTGCGCAGCTACATCACTGATAACAGCAGCCTCCTCAGCTTCCACCGTGGGGACCTCATCAAGCTGCTGCCGGTGGCTACCCTGGAGCCAGGTATCACCAGAGGCCAGCAAGGGCTCACACAGGGAGGGCATCCACATGGCAGAGGCTGCTCGAGGCAGAGGGCCCGGTGGGCGAGCCATGTCCTTGGGTGCCTTCCAGGCTGGCAGTTTGGCTCTGCTGGGGGCCGTTCCGGACTCTTTCCTGCCGACATAGTGCAGCCAGCTGCCGCTCCCGACTTTTCCTTCTCCAAAGAGCAGAGGAGTGGCCGGCACAAGGGCCAGCTGTCCCACGGGGAACTAGGGTTGACTCGGTGGGACAGGGCCTCAGAGGTGAGGAAGGTGGGAGAGGGACAGCCAGAGGCAAGGCCTGCCTGTGAGAGAGGAAAGGGGCTTGACCCCAGCCGGGCTGCACACGCCGGGACCACCCTGCTGCCCACCTCCTGCAGCTTGCCTTGTCTCTCCAGCAGGACTGTGCGCTCCTTGCAGGCAGGGGCTGGGCTGGGTGCTGCTCTTGTGTCCCACGTGGTACTTAGTTAACGCCGCCCTAGCAGATGCCTACTAAACAGCTCTTCACTTTCCTGGGAGGGATGGGGCTGGGGCAGGACCCCTGGGACAGGGCACTGGACACTCAGGTGGCACCAAGTTTCTTGTGCTCCCAGCGCCCTGCCGGTCCCCAGAGCCAGGCACACAGTGATGACTCAGAGGCCACCAGCCTGCCCTCCTTGGCGGCCTATGCCTCTCTGCCCCCTGACTCCAGCAACTACACCATGCAGGAGTTCGCCCTGCATTACTTCCGGAAGTCCGAGGCCTCGTGAGTCCACTGGGTCAACCCCTGTGCCTGTCTGTCCTCAGTCTTCCCAAGAGAGTGCCATGCTCAGAGAAACCAGGCTGTGCTCTTAGCACTCTCCCTGCCTGGCTGGGATGAGGGCAGGAGGGCTGAACAAGCTGAGCTGTCTCCTCCTTCCCCCAACAGGCTGGGCCAGACAGGTGGATGTGACGTCAGGAAGCACACGGACAGCCTGGTGCAGTACACCAAGGTGGGGGAGAGGCGGGGAGAGGTCTGGCTGGTGGATCTGCCCTCTGACCCCCGAGGGCCCCAGACCCACAGCCTCTTCTCTTTGGCTGCAGGCTCCCATCCAGGAGTCACTCCTCATACTCAGTGATGACATGAGCAAGCAGGCTGTGGCCAGCTTCCTGGGTGAGTGGCCACAGGCATCCTGGGTCCCCATGTCTGCGGTGCTGTGGACCTGGGTGTCTGGTCCCCTCCTCTCCTTGAGCTCTGCCCCTCTCCTCTCCTTGAGCTCTGCCTGGCTCTGTCCCACTCTGCCAACTCTGGGAAGCTCAATGATAGTTCCTGGACCCCAGGGCCCTCACCCGCTTCTACTCCCACCCAAGGGTTGTGGGTTGTGGAGTCCATGGGTCCAGAGGATGCTATGTGCTGTGTGGAGCCTTGGGTATCCATGAGTCTCAGTTTCCCCGAGTCGAGCAACAGCCAGCTGCCCTGCCTGGCACACATGCATTTTGAGAGTGAGGCATCAGATGGCAGGTGAAGGCCCTGCACAGCGACAGCATGAGCCAGGGCCAGCCCCAACCCAGCCTGCCCTGTTTCTTATCCTGCCTGCAGCCCTGATGCAGTTTATGGGCGACCAGTCCAAGCCCCGGGGCAAGGATGACATGGATCTGCTCTATGAGCTGCTGAAGGTAAGCCTGGGATGTGACCCCAGTGCCTGTGCCTGTCCTGCCTGGGCCCAAAGGAGATCCCCTTCTCTTGATCACTGTCCTTCAAATCTTTCCAAAGTATTTACTGAGCACCCACTGCATCCAGGCGTGGCTGTGAAGGCAACAGGCTGTCTCTGCAGTGCTTTTGATGAGACAAGGACGTTACATGTCTGGGAGTGAGCGGTCCCTGGAGAGGAAGAATGCAGGGAAGGGGATGCTGCAGTGAAGGCTTCCTGGTGGGAGCCTTCCTGCAGGGAGGGAAACTATCACGCACTGGCAAGGCCAGCATGGCTGAACCTAGTGAGTGGTGGGGAGAGCGGAGGATGAGAACAGGGTGCAGATGGTGGGTCCAGGCCACTGCAGGCCTTGTAGCATCATCAGCCTCTGATTTTTGGAGATGGGAAACCACCAGAGGCTTCTGGAAGCTCGGCTTACATTTTGCACGGTCACTCAGCTGTTGTTTGAGATTCTGGGGATTTAAGTTTAAAAGCAAAAGGAGTTATCGCAGTGGTCCCAGGTGAGGGATGGTGTTGCCCTGGGCCCAGGGCCAGCAGCAAGGGGAGAAGCAGAAGATTCAGAGCCAGCAGGTGTGCTGACCAATCTCATGTGGGCTACGGGAAGGAGGACAACTGTCTTCAACAAGGAGCAGGTCTCGGCTGGCGGAGGAATCTGTTTTGGACACATAAGGTTTGAAATCCCAGACTTCCCAGTGGAGGAGTCTGGGGTTGAAGGGAGAAGGCTGAAGGCAGGCACCAGGGAGCTTCAGATGGTAGCAGCAGAGGCCACCAGGAGAGGGGCAGACAGACAGCGGTTCTGGCACAGCACTGCGCAGAGGTCAGGGAGTTAAGGTGGAGTCAGCAGAGATGACTAAGAGGTCAGAGAAGCAGGGGCCAGGCATGGTGGCTCACATCTGTATTCCCAGCACTTTGGGAGGCAGAGGTGGATGGATCACCTGAGCTCAGGAGTTCCAAACCAGCCTGGCCAACATGGTGAAACACTGTCTCTACTAAAAACACAAAAATTAGCTGGGCCTGGTGGCACGCACCTGTAGTACTCCAGAGGCTGAGGCAGGAGAATCACTTGAACCCGGGAGGTGGAGGCTGCAGTGAGCCAAGATGGCATCACTGCACTCCAGTCTGGGAGACAGGGAAGCAGGGAAGGAAGTGACTGAGTGGCCAGTGCAGTGACACTCTTAAGTTCAGTGAGGCGTCATCTTGACCTAGCCCTAGCCCATGGCCTTAGCAGGGTTTCTCCAGGGCTTCAGACCCCAGGCTTACAGCCCCCATCCCTCACCCCACCTCCCTTCCTGTCCCCACAGCTGTGCCAGGAGGAGCAGCTCAGGGATGAGATTTACTGCCAGGTCATCAAGCAGGTCACGGGACACCCCCGGCCGTGAGTGTGGACTGGTGGGGTAGCTGGTCACTGTGGGCAGCTGGGCACTGCGGCCTGGCCAGCCTGAAGCCTGGGCTCTCTGCCCTGCAGGGAATGCTGCATTCGAGGCTGGAGCTTCCTCAGTCTTCTCACAGGCTTCTTCTCCCCGTCCACCAAGCTGATGCCCTACCTGACCAAGTTCCTGCAGGATTCAGGCATCAGCCAAGGTGCCTGTGAGAGGGGGAGATGGAGGAGGAACAGGGGCTTCTAGGACTGGGAACTTGGCGGGCTGGGGGAGGCCTGGCTACCTCGTGACCCCATTCTGGCTCCTCTGCAGAGCTGGCCCAGAGCAGCCAGGAGCACCTCCAGCGCACAGTCAAATACGGGGGGCGACGGCGGCTGCCCCCACTGGGTGAAATGCAGGCTTTCCTGGTACTGGGGGTGGTGAATGGGCACTGTGGGACACCCTGGAGTGGGAGGTGCCCCCACAGGAGAGCAGGGACCTCTGAGCACTGGTGGACTGACCTTGCAACCTGCCTTGGCAGAAAGGACAAACCACCCGCCTGCTTCTTATTCACCTGCCAGGGGGCGTGGATTATAGGACGAATATCCAGACTTTCACGGTGAGTTCAGCGGCCCCCAAGGGAGGAGACCTTGGGTGTCAGTTCTGGGCTCCCCAGCATCCCTCCCCTCTTCACGGCCTGTCCACACGCCCAGGTGACAGCAGACGTGCAGGAGGAGCTGTGCCGGCAAATGGGCATCATGGAGCCACAGGAAGTGCAAGAATTCGCCCTCTTCCTCATCAAAGGGGAGGGTGAGCTTCGGGATGGAGCCTCACTGTGGGACCACTCCCCTCCCCAGGGGTGAGGTGGTTTGGTTTCTGCTGTGGTGGCAGGGTGGGGTGCGTGTGGTCTAAGCAGCGGTGGACCTGGGCTCCCCATGCAGGCGAGCTGGTGCGGCCCCTGCGGCCTGCCGAGTACCTCAACAACGTCGTGGTGGACCAGAACGTGAGCCTGCACAGCCGGCGGCTCGGCTGGGAGACCCCACTGCACTTCGACAACTCCACCTACATCACCACCCACTACAGCCAGGTCAGCTGGCCTGCCTCCAGCTGCTGCAGTTTGGGGGCGTGGCTTCCTGCCTGGGCGACCTCCAAGCCCCCCTTCCCACAAGGGTGTGGGTCTGTGGTGGCCCGGGGCCCCTAGAGCCAACTGATGGGGGCTCTGAGCCACTGCTGTCCTCCTCACCATGCTCCCCACGCAGGTGCTACGGGACTACCTTCAGGGGAAGCTGCCAGTCAGTGCCCAGGCGGACGTGCAGCTCGCCAGGCTGGCTGCCCTGCAACACCTCAGCAAGGCCAACAGGAACACTCCCTCAGAGTGAGTGGGGGCACCTCCAGCTCCTAACCCCTCACCTTCTCCAAGGTCAAGTCCATTTCACTGGTACCCTTCCTGGCCCTAACCGGACTGGCTTGGAGCAGCAGGGCCTGTGGACACCCGTCCTCTCCACCCACCCCGAGTTCCTCTAGGGCAGGGCCCTCACCTCGCTCACGTGTATGGATCCTTAGTCTTGCCCACAGTAGGCACGGGTTCAGTTATCTGGCGCATGCTGTATGCCCAGCCCGGCACCAGGTGGTCAGGGGCCGAGCTGACCCCGGCTGTGCATCCTAGGCAGGACCTGCTGGCTTATGTGCCAAAGCAGCTGCACTGGCAGGTGAACACAGCCTCCATCAAGAACCTGATGGAGCAGGAGCTGAGACGGCTGGAAGGACACAGGCCCCAGGAAGCACAGATCGGCTTCATTGGTGGGTCTGGGGCTAGGGGACCGCTAGGGTGGGGGCTGGAGGCCAAGAGGGGAGGAATACAGGTAGAGGCGGGAGGAGGGATCTGCACCTGCTCTGTCCCTCTCAGCTGACCTGAGGGACCAAGCATTGCGAGTTCCAGGGCCCCAACAGTCAGAATTCCTGCCTGCGTCCTCCCCACCCACAGAGGCTGTGCGCCAGCTGCCTCTCTTTGGCCACACTGTCTACGTGGTGCTGCGAGTGAGCATGCAGGCTGTGCCCGGATCCGCCCTACTGGGACTGAACCGCCAGCATCTCATCCTCATGGACCCCAGCTCCCAGGTAGGCAAGGCTTTAGCCCCAGCACTGGCCTGGGGATCCTCGGCCCTCCATTTTCCCTCATCCACAGTGACCCTTCCCGGGAGAGGAGCCCAGCCCTGCTCTCTGCCGCCCCCAGAGCCTGTGCTGCCGCATTGTCCTGAAGAGCCTGCAGCGGCTCCACCTGCTAAGCCCGCGGGAGGAGAAGGGGCCCCCTGGCCTGGAACTCAACTATGGCTCGGCAGACAACCCCCACACCATCTGGTTTGAGCTGCCGCAGGTGAGTGGCCAGGCCTCCAACCACCTTGGGAAGGTGAATGTGAGGGCTTTGCCCTGGCATGTCGTGCAGCAGGAGCCCAGGCCGATGCCCGCTGCTCCAGAGTGCTGTGGGCAGAGCAAAGGCGAGGGGTGGGTTGGGGAGCCCTTCTGTAACAGGCCTCTCTGGGCAGGCCCAGGAGCTGCTATACACCACCGTCTTCCTGATGGACAGCAATGCCTCTTGCACTGAGTGGCCCAGTGTCAACTGAGAGGAGCACAGGCAGCGTGGAGACCAGGAAGAGGCCTTCCCCGGCCCAAGTCTTACCCTGATGGTCTGCCTCGGATGCTATCAGATCACTGTTCCAGAACCTGCCACAGCACAGCACAGCCGGCACATGAGGGAAGGGGCTGCTATCATGTCACCAACAGGGAAAGAAAATAGACCCTCTCCAGGGGGGCCTGGGCCCAACGGGGGCTGCAGGAACTCAGCTGGGGCATCTGAGGTTGCCCCGTCTGCCCCAGGCTTACCCAGGCCTGGGAGAAACAACTGCTGAGGAAATAAAAAGGGCTGTGTGTGCACGCATATGCAGCAGAACGACTTTATTCCTCTCCTAAACTTCTTGGTCAGGCCTGGCCTTCCTAAGCAGAAGCCGAGCAAGGAACGGGGACTGGCTGCCACTCCCCTGCCACAGCTCTAACCTGGGCAAGGCTGGAAGCTGGCACTGTAATGGATGGGGGAATGGGTGAGGACCTAAGGTTCCTCTGAGTAGGTCCCAATACCTTGGGCAGGTGGGCCTTGTCCTTACTTAAACGTGTGGAGAGGCCACTCTTCCTTCCCCTTCCTCCAGCAGCAGCATCACCACCCTCTGCCTTCTGCCCTGGACATATGTCCCAGAAAACCCAGCCATGAGGGCCAGGAGAGGCAGGGAGGCTCTGAGAAAGGTCCACAGGCTTTGCAAGTGGAAAGAAAGGTGGCTGACCTCTGACAGGGATTCAGGAGGTATCTGGAAGGACTGAGAGAAGATGACAGCCCTGGCATCTGCAGGCAAGGCCCAGGCTAGAGTCTGGGGGAGGATGTGGGCCCTGCCCAGCCAGTGGTTGGTCATCTCTGGGGGCCACACAGGCCATGCCAGTCGGTTTCACTCTCACAGCGGGACCGGCCGTGGAAGAAGAGCCTGATGAGGTTCTGGGCCTCTTCTTTCACTACAGATTCAGGTTGGGGGCGTGAGGAGGTGAGTGTTAGCCTCCTCCCTGCAGACCACTTCCCTCACCCCAGGTGCTTCCTGGCCCTGGCAATGCCAGCACTCACCACTCCTTCCCGGAGAGGTCTTCTGAGCCAGCAAATGTGAGAGGTGGCGGGCAAAGCCTTTAAACAACTCCTGGAAGGGAGAGGGAGAAGAGAAGCAGAGAGCAGAACCCAGCCCTGACCCCCAGAGGACCCACAGCCACGACTCAACAGCAAGGCAGGTCCCTGGGAGGGCAGGTGCTGGGCTGGCCCTGGGCCCAACCTGCTCTGGTCCACTATGTTCTGGGCTCACACTCCCTGCCTCCTGCCCCTACTACACCCGTGTATCCCAGGCCTGGGAGAGGGCAGAGCCCACCGACTCACCGTACCTTGGAAGCAAACTTGCCCTCCTTGTAGAAAGGGGTCAGGCACTTGACCACAACACTTGCAGCCTCCTTCAAGGGGATGCCAGGAGCTGAGAGCTGGCAGGGGTCTTGAGCCGTGGGATTCACGGTACCCTGATCGCTGGCCAAGACGCTGCTCTTGACCTCAGCTAAGATGGAGGGCTTGGCTGAGGGGCGTAGCCTCTTCTGAGCCTGGCTCTCTGGATTCTCCTGAGAAGGGCCACAGCAGAGGGTCACTCCTGGGCTCCCTTCCACTGGCCTGCTCCCCTCCTCTAGAAGACTGGGCCCCCACACCAGCTGGATCCCTCCAGCCCAGCCCAGCCCATCTACTGCTGGGTGTGGAAAGCAGCGGTGATTTTCCCTGGTCCCTGTGACTAGGGCACAACAGTGTCCAGCCTTGCCCACAGCCCTCCCGTCCTCCCCAACGGCCTCATCCCTGAGGGCACCTGCTGGGATTGGGGTCGCTTGCCCTTCTGTGTGTCCTTTGTGGGGGTAGGCTGGGCTTCAGGGCTCCCCTGGTCTCTGGGCGGGCAGGTGCTGGCGGAGGAAAGAGCAGGCATCACAGCTCAGCCCCAGCAGCTCCTTCATCCTCGGAGGCCTAGGAGAGCCCATCTTAGGGATGAGCTCTGAGCTTCAGAGGCTCAGTGAGCAAAGGGGATGCTGCCACGTGGATTCCAGAAGAGTCTATGATTACCTGTACCCTTACCTTGGCCTCTCCCTGAGGCACTCCTCACTCTGGGGAGAGGCAGGCGAATGTCCCCTGGCTCCATCTTCCTCCCCTGTGCACGTCTTTGGGGCCATCGGGGGTCCCTGAACCCCCTCACAGGAGGGGTGGGCACCTTCTGCCTCTGGGGCTGATGCCAGCGGAGCTGGGCTTTCCATCCTTCGGCAGAAGCGGGCAATGCTCTGAGAATCCTTGTGGGCCGATGCGGCTAGGAGCTGCTGTTTCTTGCTAGCCCGGCCCTTGGCAAGGGAACTGCCCCTGGATGAACTTTTTGCCTTCTTCTCAGGGGAGGGCCCCCCACAGTGAGTGCTACCTCCAGGGACCTCCTCTCTGGGCCCAGGAAGAGGCTCACTCCTATCCTCATCCAGGAGGCCACAGGGTGGGCTCGGGGGCTTGTGCTCGCCTGCCTGCTCAGGCCGGGGGGCTTGCTCCCTGATTTGAGTTGTCTCCATCAGTTCCGTGGCTGTCTGGAAGATGCAGGAGCCTTTGGGAAAACCAGCTCCCACCCGCTTGGGTTTGAGCTGTAAATGTGAGCAGGAGGAGAGGAAGTTCAGCCCACCAGGCCCCCTCTAGGGCACCACTGGCTGGGCTAGTCACTCACATTGGGCAGGGTTCTCAGGAGGTGGGAGGAAAGAGGCAAGCAGGGCCCTGCTGGGGAGACAGGCCATGGCAAGAGGTGCATCCCTGGAAGGCAGAGGGGAAGTAGAGCCTTTCCCAGCCACAGGTCTGGGGACCCCTGGGCCTCAGCTTACCGAGTACACATGGGAGGCTGGTGGGATGTCATACTCGTTGGGCTCCAGGGGCTCAGCCTGGGCACTGCAGCTCTTGGCACTACCTCCGACGTCATAGAGCTGCCCATCCTTGGAGGCTCTGTGAATCTCGGCCACCTGGGCAGGAATGGGCAGGGAGGCTGTGGCACCTGCTAGCTCCTCCTGACAGTCCTCACCCAGCCCTCCTTTTCCCCTAGGCATTAGAAGTTGGGTTTCTGTGGCTAGTGACTGCAGGCACCTGACCCCTGGGCAAGTTTTAGTCCTCACATCTTCACAGCGTTGAATAGAAACACCTCCTGCTAGCAGAGAATGGAGCTCCACTCCCATGAACTGCCTCTGGGGTGGGCTCAGGAGGGTGGGTTCTGGGCTGCCTGTGGCCAGACGGCTGGCAGACAGCTTCTGCCTCAGAGTGTGGAGGCACCCCTCAACGACCCTCAGTCTGCCTGCACCAGGCCCACCTTCTTCAGCACGCTGGCCTTGTATAGGTTGGCCACCTTGGCGTTCCGGAAGGTCTCGTGTTCCAGCTCCACAGCCTTGGCCTGGAGGTCAGCTCTGTGGGTGCAAGGTAACAGGCACAAGGTATCAGGCGGGCCTGGGGCTCTCTCTGCCAAGCTCCTGTGGGACTCGGGGCCTGGTGGGGAAGGCTTTGGGCACAGGGATTCTGACTAGGACTCTCTGGGCACCCTGTGGCTTACTGTCCCTCAGCAGCTGCTGGCAGCACCTAAGTTGTGGCCATTCCTGGCCCTGGTGAGGTACTGGGGGTGACAGAGTCCTGCAGTCTCCAAGGGAACAAGAGCTTGGAGGGCTCCTCAGTCTGGCGATCGTGGAACTCACCCATCAGTGGTATGTGTGGACTGGCGGTTACTGCTCAGCGCCTCCTCCAGAAGCCCCAGGCAGTGCTCCCGCGCCTGGCACAGGAGAGTGAAGTTGGTCACGTGGCCTGGGGCTGGGGGAGGACCCTGGGGCTGGGGGAGGACCCTGGGGGGGCTGAGGAGCTGCCCATCTCTTACCTTCACGGTCAGCCTGGGGACCCTCCTGCTAGAAGCCTCTTTCAGGGGACAGTTCTCATCTGTGGGGAGTGGGAGGGGGGGTCCTTCCACTTCACCTTCTGCTCTCTGAAGTCCCCCACACCCCAGATGAGAATCTTCCCTCTATGCCCTGGGAAGAGCCCGCAAGCCTCCAGGAACATTTCTGTACTGACCTGGGGGTACGAATTCTTCTGTCTTGGGATCTTTGCCCTGGAAGACAACATGAAGGGCCCATGAGGCATCCTGCCTTGCCGCAGGACAGTCCCATCCGGCACCAGAGCAGGCTAAGAGGCTGTGAGCAGGGGGACCACAGGGGCCCTAGCACAGGCCACCGAGCACCGCCCCTCACCTTGCGCAGCTGCATCTGCTTCTGATAGAAGAGGTTCCACTCCCGCTTGTGAGCCTCATCTCTGCCCTCGTCCCCGCTGCCTCCAGAACCTTCATCGTACCTAGGGACAGGCCAGGCGTGAGTGGTCCCTACCTGGACTCTGTTTCTGCCCATGTGTGTTGCTGGGATGGCGATGTCCCTGATGTCCTAGCAGCTCGAGGGGGGACTGCAGCATCGTGCCACCTCTGGTCTGGCCTTGGCGCCAAGGGAATGCAGATGATTCCAGTGGGTTGGGAATCCCTGGCTTCTTGGCCCCTTACCTGCTGAAGCCCCCGTAGCCCTTGCGGCCTCCCTCGTACAGCTCAGGGTCAAAGCCATTCCCCTGGGAGGGCCCAATGCAGGTCTTGCTCCAGGTGCTGCTGCGCTCCAAGGCCTCCAGCTGCCTCCGCACGGCTGTAGGGTTCTGGCAGTGGTCACAGCCTTTAGCACAGGCAGGCGGCGCATCCCCGAAGTACTTGGCAATGGCGGCATGGCGGCACCTGGAGCAGGCAGCACCGCAGAGGTGAGGGGTGGAGAGCCCAGCTGGCCAGCATCTGTTCACCCGAGTCTTAATCGCTGGCCGAGCAAACACTGCCATGTCTGCCACTATGCCAGGCGCCTCACATGCCTCATCTCATCCGAGCCACACCAGGCATTGTTCAGCTCTGCCCACTTCACAGATGAGAACAATGAGGTCAATGAACTTTTCCAAAGTCATGTAACATATGGGGGTCTCCTGGGAAGCAGGATGTGAACCCTACTCTGTCTAGTTACGCCTCTGCACCACCCCTCTGTCATCTGGCAATGGGACGTCCCACGGAGTTCAGGCTCGGGGTGCAGAAGCCGGCTCTGCCATGAAAGCTGTGTCCTTTTGGTGACACATTTCACCTCCTACAGCCCATGCATTCCCATCAGTTAGATGGTGCAGGAAGGCACAGGCCTCACGGGCTGAGCGCTGATGGATGAGAGGATGTCATGAACCGAAGTGACTGCATACCCAACAGCAATCCCCTAAGATTCTAACACCATATTTTTACTGTACCTTTTCTATGTTTATGTGTTTAGACACGCGAATACCACTATTACAACTGTGTACCGTAGTCAGGACAGTAACATGGTGTACAGGTTTGTGGTCTAGGAGCAACAAGCTGTACCACATGGCCTAGGTGTGGAGGCTATGCCATTTTGATTTTTTTTTCCTTCTTCTCCCTGGAATTGCCATTTGATTTCCATAAGTACACTCTGACCGCACACTGACAAATTAAATTTCTCAAAACATATTTGCATTGCTAAGGCAGGCATGGCTGTGTAGTAATATGCCCCATCATAAACCCCTAAGGGTGGGCCCGTGAGCGGTCACAGGTGGGGACCTTCAGCCAGGGGGAGACACAGCCTCGCCTGGAGTCCTCCTCTTCTCTTCCTCTGCCTCGACCCTGCTGCAGCCCTCCTGGGGTGAGCGGCCTCTGCCCATGCTGGGAGCAGGGAGCAGGATCGGGCTGGCCCAAGAGGCTCTGTCACATCTCTGATCCCTATGTATGGGGGTGGCTGTCAACTCCTGAGGCAGGTGCAGAGGCCACAAGAGGGGCCACAGCTCTCTCAGGCTCCTTACAAATAGCCATTCCTGCCACCAAGAACGTGGCACAGGGAAGGGAGGCCCAAGAGGAGATGCCGGAACAGAGGCAGGGCTGTCTGGGGTACCACATCCCAGGGACAAGAATAGCTGGCATTAACTGCTCTAACTAGCACTCCTCTCAGTGTGAGCACTGCTGGAGCTTCAAGAAGCCCTTTGAGGGGCTGTGACCCCAAGGCACAGGCTCAAGGATCCAAGGCTGATTGCAACACCGCCCTGAGGAAGCAGGGCCTGGCTGACTTGCCTTTAGCTGAGTGAACGCAGCTCTGAAGCCCAACCTGAATGGCCTGGGACAGCTGAGGTGGCCACCAGAGGGTGTTCTTGCCCCCACTCCGCTCCACTGAGTAAATGCGACAAATGGTCCATCCGCAGGAGTCTGTGCGTCCGCACAGCTGCACAGTGGCTGCCTGTCCAGCCTCTGGGAGGCTCCGGCATCCAAGTGGTATGGCCACATGGCTGGCTTCCTCCCCGCTGCCCTCCCCAAGCTCTGACTCACTGGGGTTTTGTGCTCGGACTCAAAGAGCTCCATTGACTGCGGGACTGGGGTCGGTTTCTCTCCACGCAGCCTGGCCTGCTGGGTGGCACAACCAGGCAAATGTCACAAGGCCCAGCCCCTGGACTCTGGAGCCCTGCCCTGACAGCTGGGCCAGGAGTGCAGCCACAGCTCCAGCAGAAGGCCCTCCTCTCACGAGGAAAATGAGGCGCCTTGCCGGGAGCATAGGCCACTCCCAGGTCACTCAGGATTCCAAGATCTCTCCGAGATGCCTTCAGATGCTGAGTAACACAAGGCCTCCCCAGGGGCTGGCTGCAAAGCCTCCTGCTCGGCCTGGGTGGGGGGCACAACTCCCCACTGCTTACTGTTTTTCCTGAGAGGCCAGAGGGAGGGACCAGCCAGGGAGTGGCCTGAGGGACAGAAGGGGTGGCCCTCCCGAGGGCGGGGTGGGTGCCCCAGAGCTGGGAGCGCTGCAGGACTCCCCTCCTCCCCTGCAGGAGGCTCAGGTGGAACCTCCCCAGGGTCCTGCTGGCCAGGGAGGCGGAGAGCTGACTTCTTCAGCTCCCAGCCCAGGCCCAGCCCACGGCATGGGAGGGAGGGGGGAAGGAGGGAAGAGGGAGGGGACAGGGAGGGGAGAGGGAGAGGAGGAGGAAGGGAGGAGGAGGAGGAGAAGAGAGGGAGCTCGTTCTGTCCCCAGGCAGCCCTCCCAGGGCAGAGGTGAGGCACCGGGCCATGAAGTTGGAAGACAAGTTCCCAAGCAGGGCTTCCTCAGGCTCCCTCTCTTGACAGTAATTTGACACTTGGATCTCCAGGACGACTGACAACAAAAAAGCCAGGCAGAGACAGCAGCTGGCTGTCAGCAGAGGAGCTGGGCTGAGGCGCCCAGGGGAGCAGCGGCACCCACAGAGGAAGTACGAGGACAGCACAAGGAGGCTCCACGCTGGGGCGCTGCTGCTCGGCCCCCAACACCTGAGCTCCCAGGTGAGTGGCACTGGCCACAGAAGAAGGGGGGATAGGGAGGGAGCAGCAAGTGTCTCTTGCCCCTGGGTGAAGGGCCACAGTCCACCACAAACACAGAGAGGAGGTCTTGGGAAACACACCGGGTCACTTCCCTGCCGGGCAGCCTCCTACACACACCTGCGCTGCCCCTTCTGTTGGGACCCTGCGCTACAGGAGCGCCTCCCCCTCTGCCTGCTGTGCAGCAGAGGGGCCCCCAGGGCCTGCTTACTCTGCAAGTTCATTTCAGCTCTTTCTATTCAGGGGGCTTAAAAGAGGGATTTGGCTGTCCAGCTTGGGAGGGAACGGCTGCTGGCCTGCTGAGCCTCCCTTTTTCCCAGGATTAGGGCAGAGCTCAGTCGAGAAGGTCAGCGAAGGGTCTGCCCAGCCAGCGTGCGGCGCCCCCAGCATGCACCAGGGCTCTGCCCATCTGTGTCTTTTCGGGGGCTCAGCCCACTCACTGCCAGGTGTTCTCAGCTCAGGGCTCAACCTGGGTCCTCCTTCCTGGGCCCATCTAGAACCCCATAAGCCCCCAGATCGCCCTCTGGCAATGAGGCCTGAACACCAAACCAGAAACCTGGATGACTGACTTTCAACCCAGGCTCAGATGGGGAGGTCACAGAAATGAGGCTAGGAGGGACCACGCTGGCATCTAGGACCTCTGCTGTGCCACCGTAATGCACAGGCTGATTGTGACACCGGCCCTAAGGAAGCAGAGCCCACCTGTTTGGTTCTTTGGGAAGCACTGAAAGCAGCCCTCCTGGGCAGGCCCATGAGCCGAAGCTGGATATCCTCCTGCCTCTCTGTCCTCAAGCCAGCGTTAAAGCCACCCCCTCCATACATTTTCCTCAAAACAAGCTGGCATCTAGTAAGAAAGAAAAACAATGACCCAGGGAAATGTGAAAACCAAGGATCAGTCCAAGTGTTCTTGGCTCAGCAGAGGCTAGGGGCTTTGGCTGGAGCTGGTGCCTGGGGAAACCAACTCCTGTGGTGTTTGGGAGGCGCACAGTAGGGAAAGGGTCAGGCCAGTTGGGGTCGGGGCACAGCAGTGAGCCTGGAGACCCCGCTGCTGTCACTCAAGATGCCCTAGGCAGGCAGGTGGGGATCCCTGTCCTGCATCCACAGGACACAAGTGGATGGGATCCCTCTAACACAGTCCCTGAACCAGGACGGAGGGGGAATGAACGGCCAGCTTCTGTAGCTGCAGAAGGAGCGTCTACTGTTTCTAACACCAGCAGCAGAAAGCGCTTCCCCCTGACCTGGGTGGCTACAGGAGCAGGGCCTGCCAGGGGTTCAAGTACCACTTTCTACTTTCAGTTGGAGCCAGGGCAGAAAGGGGAGTCATCCAAAGGCTCAGTGCCACAGACAGGGGCATTCCCCCGGCTGCTCAGGCATCAGACCCTGCAAATCTCCCACAAGTGGCAGTTATGCCTCCTTCTAGCTGGACCTCAAACAAGATAATGCCTGGCAGGGCAAGGGTGGCTGAAACCCACCATGACAAAACAACAGGGCAGAGCAAGCAGCCGTCTGGGGGCCGGCGCTGCCAGCACACCTCGCTTATCAGTCTCAAACATGCCGCCTGCTGCCAGCTCTTCCTCGTGGGGTGCCTGGGGTTGGAGTATCAGCTCTTCGAGGAGGAAGCAGGGAAGCTTCAGGACCAAGTGGCAGCTGTCTAGCCTGCAGGATGCCTGCCTCTCTATTGCAAGGTTCCATGTGCTAGGAGATGCCAAACAAAGGAATGCTTCCCATCCCTCCAGCTCTGCCAGCCTTCGCCCTGCTCATTTCCCCTGTGTCACCTGCTACTGCAGCCAGGGTGCACCCTCTGAAGGATCCAAGCAGGACTGCCTGGGCAGCAGGAGGGCCTGGTGGCAGCTGGGCTGCATTCCCTCTTAGGGCCAGAGGAAGCCACCACTTGCTCTGGCAGCCACTCAGGAACCCCTGAGAAACCTCCAACCAAGGCACTACCAAGTGTGGGGCTGGGAGGGAATCTGGCTGCCCTGGTTCACAGGTGGGAAGTGTGGTTTTGGAAGGAGTTGGGTGAACCTGAGACAGAAAGACTGGAAAAATACAGAATCGTAAGTAGCCCTTCTGGGCTTCCCTGCCTTCCTCCTGCCAAACCGAGGAAGGGAAAGGAGAGCGAAGGTGGCCAGCCTCAGAGCTCCCACGTTCCCCCTGCCACAGCTGGGAACACCAAGCTTCCCTTAGGAGCAGCGGCTGGGGCACATGCCACACAGTCACCTGACGGCTGCTGGTTATATTGGGCACCAAGCGTCAGGCACTCCCTTGGCCTGGCTTTAAATAGCCCACTGGGAAGACCGCCTGGGGACCGGCTGGAATGCGCCTCCTCCTCTTTGGAGAACAAGACCCCTCAGCTCCCCAACCTACCCCATGACGGCTCAGCCACAGGCTTATGCTCCAAATGACAAGGTATCAACTGCAAAGCAAAGGGGCTCCTGGGGTTCCTCTCCAGCTCTCTGGGGGCAGAACAGCCACGTCCAATGGCCCCACTTCTGCTAACTGAGGGACAGGATACCATGAACAGCCCTGGTCAGACCCCCAGGCTTGATGAGGCTGTCTATGCCTGGCTGGCATACTCAGCTATCAGCCCCCTAGGGAAGCCCTGGGTGTAAAGCTATGCCACTCTCCCCAGCTGCAGCCTGCTGCTGGTGGGAACTGACACCGTGAGTCTGCAGCTCCCCATTTTGCAGCCCCTGGAGGCCGGCTGGAGCTTCTCAGCAACAAACCCCACTTTTCCTGCATAGTAAATTCAGCCTCAGCCCAACCATCCTCCTCCCTGCTCTGGTGAGCACGACTCCAGGTCTCCACGCCACTTCTCACTCACAAGGAAAAGCTCCCCCCACAATCTCTCCCTGCATCTCTGGGTGTGGCACACAAGCGAAAAAGCTCTCCCTGCCCTCCCACCATCTGCTTGCTTCCTCTTTTAAGGAGTGTCTCTGCTGGGCTACATTAGGCCGTGTGGGCATAGTGCCAATAAGGCTGAAAACACCAGACCAAGTGTAGACAGAGAGGGAGAGGAGGAAGGCAGCCCAGCTTCTGAGACATGTGCAAACTGTCCTGCAAGGGACACAATCGGCATCGTCATCCCTCTAAGAATGAAGGAACCCGGAAAGCTGGGGAGTGAGGATGGCACGGAGGTCCCAGAACTGAGAGGGGACCACTGTCCTTGTGCAAGCATGCTCCACTGGGCCAGAGAGAGTGTCCCATTTGGCCTGACCAGAAGGGACAGTCCTTCGCTCAGGCTGGCTAGGCACACAAGACCTGTACCTGTGGTGATAAAGACTCCAGGTAATCTCAAAGAGCCTGGTGTGGGCCCAGCCTGGTGGTGATGTGCTGATAAAAGCAGCTTCAGATCCACAAGTGTAGGCTGGGGCTGGCCGAGCACAGCCAGTTGGCTTCCAGAGGGCCCTGGCTCCTGCACTGAGCCCATTGCCCGAGCAGCGCCCTTGGGGGGCGCTCCTATCTAGCTGGTCTAAGCTGGAGAGAGGCCTCCGTTGAAAGATAGCGTGAGGCACCAGTGGGATGCTAACACCTCAGAGAAGTCACTTGCTCTCTCAGGTCTCAGTTTCCCCATGTGTAGAAGGAAGGCTGTAGGAACGGATGACCTGTGGCATTCTAGGACCCTATGCCTCTCAGTACACTTGAAAACTGGGATCCTCACCTCCTCTGCAGAAACACACTCACCTCAGGAGAGGTGTGAGGAGCTGGGTGGATCTAACTCAGGGAACCTCCTGCTTTTGACAGGAACTCATCTAATTTTCCACAGAGCCATCTTCTGCCTGTTACCCCCATCATCCCTAAAAAAAATTCCCTGGCCGGGCGCAGTGGCTCATGCCTGTTAATTCCAGCACTTTGGGAGGCCGAGTCGGGTGGATCACAAGGTCAAGAGTTCAAGACCAGCCTGGCCAATAGTGAAACTCCATCTCTACTAAAAATACAAAAATTAGCTGGGTGTGGTGGCAGGCGCCTGTAGTCCCAGCTACTCAGGAGGAGGCTGAGGCAGAAGAATCGCTTGAACCTAGGAGGCAGAGGTTGCAGTGAGCCAAGATCATGCCATTGTACTCCAGCCTGGGTGACAGAGCAAGGCTCTGTCTCAAAAAAAAAAAAAAGCAAAAAACAACTCTCCACCTCCAACTTGCCTACCTTCCTTCAGTACTCACACCACAGATGCCCTAGGACAAACACCCAAAAGGTGTTGCAGGTGCTAGTGACGGTGCATGGGGGGTGACAGCCCCCAAAGCCAGTGAGACCACTCCCACAGGGGCATTCTCGTGTGCTGGGCACCCCCCACCCCACGGCTGTCTACGACGTGCTGCTAGATGGTCAGTCCTCCCAACAGCCTCAAAACACCAGCATCTGATTCCATGTCAGAGACATGAAGCAACCTGTTGATGTTGAAAAAGGAAGAAGTGGAGGTGGCATTCAAGGAGGACAGCTGAAGACACTCACGTAGGCCCCCTGGCAGAGAAGGAAATCCAGAAGGTACACACCGACTGCCATCTTGCTCCTGAAGGACTATGAGGCAGAAGAGGGCACAAGGTCTGAGTGAGCACAAGTGGGATGAGCTGGGGTCCAGCAGGGGTCCAACCTTCTGCAGGGGGTGGCCTGCCTCAGCAGGCAGGGGTTCCTCACCATCCTGGGTGCTCATGCAAAGCCCACATGCAGGCCAAGTGCAGGGTGGAGGGCTCCGTTCAATGACCTTCACGGTGGTTCTAAACCAGCTCTGCCAAGGCAGCAGCACTGGGAGGGACCAGCCTCACTGCCTGCAGCCATCTCAGGGAGAACCGGCTGAGACCTGAGAGAGGCCACAATCATTACAGCCAAAGTCTGGCACGCACCCCTGCCACCTGCCCCCCGCCAACCCTGGATTCGAGCAACTGCCTGGATCAGGCTGGGGTGGGACACGGCTGTCTCTGATCTCTCTCTAAAGAGGCTCCAGCTCCCTCACGTCCACAGGAGAGGCAGAAGAGGAAAGTGGCTCAAAGATTCAACAGTTCAGACAGGCTCAGCCTGGAGCTGCACCCTGGGCCTCTCAGGCACCCCGAGACAGGAAGAGGCTCTCCTGGGGCAGGGGTGGGAGTGGAGAGGACTTTCCTGGTCAGGCCAGAGAAACAGGTGAAGCCAGCAGGGAGGAGCTGACTTGAGCAGCCTGGGCCTCCTGACACCCTGCCAGCAGACAAGGCAGAGTCCTGGCAAAACCTGGAGGGACATGGTTCGGCCGCTCTGCCATGGGAGAACACGCATAAGTATGGAAACTGGGCTGGTGGGAGAGCTGGGGTAGCCTCTCCCCACTTGGGAGAACACGCATGGGTTCGGAAACTGGGCTGGCAGGAGAGGTGCCGGGGGTCTCTTCCTCACAGGAGAACATACATGAGTGTGGAAACTGGGCTAGCGGGAGAGGTGGCGGGGGTCTCTTCCTCACAGGAGAACATACATGAATGTGGAAACTGGGCTGGCGGGAGAGGTAGGGTGGCCTCTCCCCCCTTGGGAGAACACACGAGTATGAAAACTGGGCTGATAGGAGAGGTGGGGGGCCCTCTCCCCCACAGGAGAACACGTATGAGTGCAGAAACTGGGCTGGTGGGAGAGGTGGAGGGTCTGGGGGACGGGGACAGTTTTCACCTCTGCTGACCCTGGCCAGAAGCCCTATGAACCTGCTCTTGAGAGAACCTGCTTCTTCTGTCCCCATACTGATGGAAGGCAAGAGTACCAGCTTGGCATCCTATGCCAGTCTCCCCACCCCGAGGGACCCAGCAGCCAGCAGGGAGCTGTGCCAGTCCCAAGCACCCTGGCAAAACCTAGGAGTGGTGCCTCAAGACATGAGAACAGAACAGAAAAGCCAGAAACCACCACCAACCTTGGCCTTGGCTGGCAGCCCCCGAAGCAAGCCCTCGGTCTTACTGTCATTACCAACTTCTCTTACCCTGGGCTGTGTCAACTAAGTGGGGACTGAGGGCCACCACTAGGTGGAAGTCACTGGGGTGCAATGCGTGAGACCTGACAAACTCGTTCTGCAGGCCGCGGATGGGTGCGAGGGTGGAACCTCCTTGGAGGGTGGAATCTCGGTGCTGCGGCCAGTGTGGGGCCAGCCGTGGAAGCTTCAGCTGTTCTCTCTGCCCCAGCACAGCCTGGCAGGAGCCCTGACAGGAAGCCAGCACAGCATGGCCACCACCAACGTCATGCAGGAGATGCGAGTCGTGGGCGAGAGGCTGCTGCTCAAGCTGCAGAGACTGCCCCAGGCTGAGCCTGTGGAGATCGTAGCCTTCTCGGTCATCGTCCTTTTCACAGGTCAGTTGGGGCACTCAGTGCCCCATGGCTCACCCTGGGATCTGAGAGAGACCACACCATGGTGCTAGCCAGAGGGCTGGCAGAAGTGGGAGGTGTCTCCCAGATCAAGGAGGAAGCCAGCTATCCCTTGGGGGAAGCCAAGGGACTTCCCTCATCCTCTGATATACTGCTTGGATGATGGGCAGTGCTGGGAGCCAGGCCCAGCAGCACCCCGGGACCCCACTGCAGGGATGACGGGAGCCAGGCTTGGGCAGGGAAGACGAGACACAACAGGGAGGAGGCTGGCCCGGGCGGCCGGCATCGGGACCATCCACACCTCTCACCAGCCGCTCGGGTCTTTCCAACTCCTCTACCAGACCTATGGGGGATGACCCCAGCATGCAGCGGGTTTCTCTGGGAGGAAGGTGGGCATCCTTTCTCTCCTCCACCTGAGTCTGTGCTCTCTCCCCACCCTCCAGCCACTGTTCTGCTGCTGCTGTTGATAGCCTGCAGCTGCTGCTGCACTCACTGCTGCTGCCCCGAGCACAGAGGCAGGAAGGTCCAGGTACAGCCGACACCACCATGAGGGATGGGGGATGGCTGAGAAACTGGAGAGGAGATGGCCAACGCCGTGACACAGGTCATCAGCCTGGCCCTGCAGCCCTCGCCCCTCAAAACCAGGCTCCCCTGGCCCCAGCTCTCGACTGGCCCAGGTACCTGGACACTAACACCTGAAGCCCTACCAAGGAAACCAGGGCTGCTACAGCTGCAAACCTCTCACCTGCCTGTGGACACTGGGTGCTGAGGAGTCAACTGTTTCAAAGACTGGGTCAACTGCCTGGGTCAACTTCTTCTCCTACCTGCACTTTTTAACAAAACAAGGAAGTAGGGGTCCCCATACCTTGATGGAGAACAGTCCCCATCTGTGAGCAACTGGCCCTTGGGGCTCTACTGATCCATGCCAAAGAGAAGCAAGGCAAGCAGAGGGGCTCTGTGCAATAGCTTCTGCATCCGCGCTCCACCAGTGTGAGAGCATGTCAGTATTCTAGTCCAGTATTTGCCCATTTCCAAGTAAAAGCTTTTGGGTTATGTGTTTCTGTGGTGCCAGACTCCCTGAAGTTGGGCTGGGCTCTGTGCATCCAGAGGGGGTGTGGCCTCTGCTCTCCCTGTGCCCACGAAAGCTGGAAAACCATGCAGAGAAGAGTGCTACACAGGCGGTAAAACCACGGGACCAGTGAAGGGTGCCATGAAATTCCTGTCATGCATTAGCTGCTAACGAGCTCTGCCAGGCCGAGGCTTAGGCTAGCTGAGCTCAGGAACAGCACTTAACTCTCTTTATTGCCTGCCCCTTTGGCCTGTACACCCCAAACTAGCAGACTCAGGCCAGTGGGTTTTCGCAAATTGCCAGAGGAAGGCCCTAATGTAATCTGCATGCTGACCCCGTGGCCCTCCCCTACTTGTGTGCTGTCTGGGCTCACACCCTCACCCTATCAGCTGCGTGACTCAACCTCCCTAAGCCACATTCCTCCTTGGGGTGAAATGGGGGCAAATCCCGGTACTGCTTCCTGGGGTGTGCTGTGAGAATAAACGCAGATGACTTGGCATCTAGCACTTAGCACGGTGCTGGCCATATCCAAGAGCCTCATCATGAACCGCCATTATCTGCCCCTCGAAACATGGGACCAACCAGGGGAACAGGGACCCATTTTAAAGACTGGTCCTGCTCCGTTCAGCTGAGTTTTTCTTCCAGAGAACTTTCCAGCTAGAGCTACAAACCCAGGAGTGCGGGGAAGGGAGGCACACGGTTCCAGAAACGTCAATGGGGCCGAACAGAGCATCCCGAGGTGCCTCCCCGGGGCTTCTCCAGAGCCACGAGGTCTGTGTTTTTCTTTTTTCTTTTTTGAGATGGAGTCTCACTTGTTGCCCAGGCTGGAGTGCAGTGGTGCGATCTCGGCTCACTGCAACCTCCACTTCCTGGGTTCAACGATTGTCCTGCCTCAGCCTCCTGAGTAGCTGGGACTACAGGCATGTGCCACCATGCCCAGCTAATTTTCTGTATTTTTAGTAGAGATGGGGTTTCACCATGTTGGCCAGGCTGGTCTCGAATTCTTGACCTCAGGTGATCCTCCCAAAGTGCTGGGATTCCAGGCGGGAGCACCAAGCCCGGCCGAGAGGTCTCTGTTCCGCATGCTTCCATCATCTTGCCCTGCATGGCCATGCTCTGGCTGCCTGGGAGCAGAGCCCTGTCTACCTGAGAAACATGTCCTGGAGAGGGGATACCAGTCCCTGCCACAGCCCCGCCATTTTAAGCCACAGTCCAGGCCACACTGGCAGTGGCAGGCAGGGAGGAGAAGCTCTCACCATCTGCTTTCACTTTCTGGTGTCCACAGACTTGTCTGACAGGTTTAGGTTAAAGACCCAGAGAAGTGTTTTCATACAATAGAAAATAAATTCAAGAATTTATTTGCCCATTCTCAGCTCCCTCCAAAGAATAGGATTCAGAATAATGATGATAATGATGATGAAGAAGAAGATGGCTAAAATTTGCTGAGGGCTTACACACACTCAGCATTGTCTTCAGCATTCTGGTGCAGTAAACTCATTTACTCATCACAATACCTCAGTGTTGAAGAGAACACTGTTACCCCCATTTAGAGATGAGGACATGAATTGATGCTAGCTTACTTGTCTAAGTTCAACAAGCTGAAAAGCAGCAAAGCCAGCCTGAGTCCAGCCTGTCTGGCTCCAGAGCCTCTGTTCACCACACCCAGGGCTCCAGACCCAGAATGTGGCCTCCTGGTTGCAGGACAGACAAGGCTCTAATCCCATTATCCTCCAGTGACCAACCCTATACCGAAAACACCCACATACCAAACTTTGTCTCAGAATAACCTTTGCAGGAGTGGGTGGGACCCAACAGGTAAGAACTGGGATGGTGCCCAATGAGGCGTCCCTCCCAGAAAAACACAGGGGAGTGGACAGACAGGAAATCCCGCATGTTTCCCTCCCAGCACCAATGGCTGGAGGGTCCCTGGAAGCCGTCTGATTGGGAGATGCCCCAACAAGGAAGCAGCCCAATTCCTGGGTGACTTTTCCATAAGCCAGTTTTCATCAGCATAAGAATGGCCCTGCTGGAGGGTGGCTGAGGCTGAGGCTCTTTGCTAGAAAATATTCTGCTTCTCCAGCCTAGTTGCAGAGGGGTGGGAACCACAGACAACCCTGGGCAGAACAGGCTGAGTGGCTGCTCCAGGGCAAGTGGTGCACAACTGCTGACCCCACACAGTATTCAGTCCCTCCATCATAGGACTCACTCCCTGCTCCTCGGCCAGCTGGCACACATTCAGCCCAGCTGTCGGGCCAACTCCTTCTCAGGCTTCAAACCCACTGAGATTAACAAACCAGGTCTGCTCTCTGACAGCAGCCTGGCCCACTCCTTCAAGAGGCAGCTCCTCGTGCCAGTCTTCCCTGGGGAAGATGGGCATGGAAAGGCAGCAGCAGTTGTCCCACTATGGGAAAGAATAAACAAAGCTGCTGCAGACCTGAGCGGCCTGAAGACAGGTGGGGGCCGTGAAAGGGGTGGCCATCAGGCTGGTTTCAGGTTTAGAGGATGTCTGACTTGGCCACCACCTCTCTGTTCCTGCCACTGTGCCTTCCTGGACCACACCACCATCAATGCTTACTGTGGTCACTGCAGCAGCATCCTAAGTGGTCCTGACAATCATCTCACCAGCCTCTTCATGCCCATCCCCAGCTGTGGCCTCTGCTTCTACCACAGGGCAGACTGCTCTTGGCTCCTCAAAAGGGCTGCACTGTACTCAGAAGACCTGTGTGCCATACTGTCTGTATGTCATGCCTGATTAAAAACTACAATAGGGCCGGGTGCAGTGGCTCATGCTTATAATCCCAGCACTTTGAGAGGCCGAGGCAGGCAGATCATTTGAGGTCAGGAGTTCGAGACCAGCCTGACCAATATGGTGAAACCCCAGCTCTACTAAAAATCCAAAAAAAATTTAGCCTGGTGTGGTGGTGCAAGCCTGTAGTCCCGCTACTCAGGAGGCTGAGGCAGGAGAATCACCTGAATCCAGGAGGCAGAGGCTGCATTGAGCCGAGACTGCGCCACTGGACTCCAGCCTGGGCAACAGAGCGAAACTCCATCTCAAAAAAAAAAAAAAAGCAACAAAACAACAATAGGTCAGCACAGTACATCACATGCATGTAATATCAGCACTTTGGAAGGCCAATGAGATAGGATCCTTGAGCTCAGGAGTTTGAGACCAGCCTGGGCAACATGAGGAGACCCTGTCCCTACAAAAATAAAAAAAATGAAGTTAAAATAAAACTGACAATAAAGCCAAGGATACAAGAATCTCACTGCAAAACTTGGCAGAGTATATAGAAGTTTCCTGGCTAGGCGCAGTGGCTCACCCCTGTAATACCAGCACTTTGGGAGGCTGAAGCAGGTGGATAATCTGAGGTCAGGAGTTTGAGACCAGCCTTACCAACACAGAGAAACCCCATCTCTACTGAAAATACAAAATTAGCCGGGCGTGGTGGTGCATACCTGTAATCCCAGGTACTTAGGAAGCTGAGACAGAACTGCTTGAACCTAGGAGTGGGAGGTTGCAGTGAGCCGAGATCACACCATTGCACTCCAGCCTGGGCAACAAGAGCAAACTTCATCTCAAAAAAAAAAGTTTCCCTCCAGCCAGGCATGGTGGCACACGCCTGTGATACAGGCTGAGGCAGGAGAATCGCAGAGGTTGCAGTGAGCCAAGATCACGCCACTGCACTCCAGCTTGGGCTACAGAGTGTGACACTGTCTCAAAAAAAAAAATTATCCGACTGGGGCTAGCAATTAATTGAAAAAGCTGGTTAAAGCAACTTTTGTTAAAAAAAAACACCTAAGTTCTCTACACATCTCATTTTATTATTTTCTTACACATCTTGCATTAAATGGAATCATACACATTCCTATTCCTAGGCTGGTCTTCCTGGCCTTTTCTCTGAGTGTGGGCTTGCTGACCAGAGTTCCTGTATTGTTATTTTCTAGTTTTGGTTTCCTTAAAACAGAGCAAGAACTTAAAGATATTGAAACTTAAAGGCAAAGGAATCTCAGTGTGAACGCCGTCTGGATTTTTACAAAATGTCCCCAATGTTTAGTTATCATGTCTGCATCTTTTTCAACAGAAACATTCTCTGAGTAATTCCAAAGTCATCCCAAAGTGAACAGGTATTTATAGAAACAACTCGTTTGCCTACTCACTCTGAGGTCCAGCACAGGTGCTTCAGAGCTCAGACTGTGCCACTGGATTCAAACTCTAACTCACTTACTAGCTGATGACCTTGGCTAAGTTATTTAACCTCTCTGTGCCTGTTCCCTGTATGTAAAATTGGAGTTTCAGCTATTGTTGCTTCGAGGATTCCTGGGATGTTGAATTCAATTACGTAATTACAAGTACAACTGCCATGAACATGTTTGGGAACCAACTTGACTCTTGATAAGCATCTGACTTAACTGATGGAGCCACAGGCCAAGGGTGTGCTAGAGACTGGCCTACTGCTGTGAGTGTTCAGCATGCCAAGGGCATTAGTCAGTAAGTTTTACACAAGGAAACGGAAAGCATTAGGTAAGCCGGGTCAGTGACGCCCCTGATAGTTAAGAACAACTGTACTAACTCTGCCACCATCTGTCATCCAACCCTGGCCACAATGAGGGGAATCACCTGGGGAACTGTAAACAACACGACGTCCTGACACCCCCAGAGACTGATGTAAGTGGTACCAGGTGGCCTGGGCATTTTTAAAAGCTCCCAGATCTTTATAAGCAGGGATGAGCGTGCAAGGGCTAGAAAGGAAGCCCTTGGAGGGCAGGGCCTGCCTCTCTGATCTCACAATTTTAACTATACAGTGACTGGTGTGGTTCCTGGCCACAGCGGGCCCTCACGTCCTAGCTTTTAAATGAGTAAATGGTGGCCACTAGGTTTCACGCAGCACCGGGGACAGGCTTGATTCCCTCTTCCCAGCTCCCCTACTGTGCCAGCAGGCAGAAATCAACCACACAATGTTGCTGAGGACAAAGGCACCAATAGGAAGCCTCAGCAGGGAGCAACGCTTCCCCCAGAAACAGTTCCAGGAGGTGCCAGGCGCCAGCCAGGGCTGCAGTTAATCATTCACCCCACAGCACAGGAAGTGAGGCCTACGCCAGTCCCAGCTCCAGCCCCACAGCACAGGAAGTAAGGCCTACGCCAGTCCCAGCCTCAGGACTTCCTGAGCTCCAGGCAGGTTCTCTTGGTCCACACATCATCCAGACAGGACAGCCCAGTCCAGACCAGCCACAGGTGAGGTGGCCTGATGGCCTGGGGCAAAGGCCCTGGGTCCAGTCTCTTCCCCATCCACTCCAAGTCTGACTTCTCTCAGGAGGGACTCATTAACACATGTGCCCTGAGCACCCCCAAATGACATCACACAAGGGCTTAAAGCAGCTGAAGGGAGACTATGAAAGGCAGAAAGGGAGCCGTGGTTGCCAGGCAACCAGCCTAGCCCACCTTTGTTTGCTTTGGTGACAGCAAGGAAGGTCTGGTCAGGGCCCCTTGGCCACGCTCACGCCTTTTCCTCTCAACAGTGGCTTCTTTGAGTCCGGGTGCAGCTCTGGTCACCTGGCAGCCTCTTCAGCTCAGCCCCTCACAAAGTGTAGGCCTGAAGGACCACCCTGAATTGCCCTTGTAGGACCCAGGACGGCTACCTAGCAGAATCAGGTAATGGCTCCCTCCTTCCCCACTTGGGCAGCCCTCACCTGGCTACAGGCTTGCAGTCTGTGATAATGAGCTCTGCTTCTAGTTCTGTTCTCAGCTGTCTCCAAGAAGCCTACCGAGGCCTCAGCAGGAGTTGGCCCCTCCTTGGCTGCTATACGGATCTCTCAAATGCCTCCCAAATGTTTGGCAGTTGGGACGGGAAAAACAGGGAGGATCTATCGTGGTGCTTTTTAGATTCCAGCCAAGCAGGTCTTGGGAATGGGAGAGAAAGTTCTTGCTCATGCCAGGGCTACTCAGGAAAGAAGGACTGGAGAATCTAGGGGCAGCCCCCAGGAAGAATCCAGGGACCCCCTCCTTGCGCCAGCCCTGGCTCCTGTAGCTAGAGTGGGGAAATACCATTTGCTGCTGGCTGGAGGCATCCAGCACAAAGACTATCCAGCCCTTCCACGTCCCCCAGCTGTTGGGCAGACCGGCTGCTCACGGAGGCTGCTGCAGAGACTGGAGTCAGGGAGCAGAGCATAGCACCTGGGACAGGGCCTGGGAGGGCCGCCTGCACTCAGGTCCTCTGTCCCTGTTTTCTAGATTCTCATGGACCAACTGGTAATCAAGAAGACAATCTGGAATGATGAGTTCTGGCAGAACCCCTGGGACCTGGGGGGCCTGGCAGTGATTATCTTATTCATCGCCGCTGTCCTGCTTCTCAGCTTATTTGCCATCGCATTTGGTTTACTCCTACAAAAAACACCCAGTGTGACAAGTGTGAAGAGGAATGACCTGACTTCCTGGGGGCTGAGATGGTAGCAGGGGGAGGTGAACTGACCTCCCCCCATTCTGGTGGTGGGTCCCTCTGTGATTGCCTCTGGCTCAGGGGCTAAGCTCTGGTGTCTTCTTTTCCCACCAGGAAAGAATCTAGGAAAATACTGCATCTGGCTTAGGGTTACTCAGATTAATAAGATGGGGAGGCTGGTCTGAGACCATTTCTGGGTCCCTGACCCTATTGTTTTTAGGGAACCCTAAAAGCACATGGAGAGGTTGGCTCCACTGGCTCAGGTGGAAGGAGCAACGGCTAACAAGGTTCTCTGACAGGCTCACAGGCCCAGCCAGCAATTTCACAAATCCTTGACAGAGAAAGACACAACCAAATGAAGTAAAAATTCCATTTCAAATCTGCTAACTTGTGAGAGCTCATTTTTAATCTAGATATAGCCACCAGGGCAAGCTTCCCGAACAAAGCCTCACTGGGGCCTGCAGGTCCCTATGCGGTCTGGCCAGCCTATCTCCAGCCATCTCACTCACTCACCTCACCCCGTCCCTGGGTTCTCAGCATGTCTTTCAGTTCTGGAATATGCCGTGTTCTCTCCCACCACAGGACCTTTGCACATGCTATTCTCATTGACTGAGATGCTCTCCCTCACACCATACTTTACTCCATGGCCTAGTTAGTCCTTCCTCATCCTTCATATCTCAGTTTGAACCTGACTCCCTCAGGTAAATCATCCCTAACCCTTGAGGATTAGGGTAAGACCACCTGTTTTATACTCTTGAAATACCATTTATAGGACGTACATATCTTTTTTTTTTTTTTTTTTTTGAGATGGGGTCTCACGTCCATCACCCACGCTGGAGTGCTATGGCACAATCTCAGCTCACTGCAGGTTTGACTTCTGAGTTCAGGTAATCCTCCCATATCAGCCTCCTGAGTAGCTGGGACTACAGGCATGTGCCCCCATGCCTGGCTGTTTGTTTGGTTGTTTTTTTTTTTTTATATATTTTTAGTATAGACAGGGTCTCGCCATGTTGCCCAGGCTGGTCTTGAACTGCCAGGCTCAATTGATCCTCCCACTTCAGCCTCCCAAAGTGCTGGTATAAAAGTTGAGAGCCTGGTCTGGAGCGGTGACTCACACCTGTAATCCCAGTACTTTGGGAGGCCAAGGTGGGCAGATCACCTGAGCTCGGGAGTTTGAGACCAGCCTGACCAACATGGAGAAACCCTGTCTCTTACTAAATATACAAAATTAGCTGGGCGTGGTGGCGCAGGCCTGTAATCCCTGCTACTCAGGAGGCTGAGGCAAGAGAATCACTTGAACCTGGAATGCAGAGGTTGCAATGAGCCGAGATCACGCCATTGCACTTCAGACTGGGCAGCAAGAGCAAGATTCCATCTCAAAAAAACAGGTGTGAGGCGCCATGGCCAGCTCCGGGACTTACATATCTCTGCTGTGTCTGTAGTGCTCTCTTCCCCACTGGACCAAGCACAATAAAGCAGGGGTGGGGCTCTTTCTGCCCACCACAGTATCCCCCATGTTCAATGTACCTCGCACAGAGTTGGCATCAGTCAATATTTGTTAGCTGAGTAAATGAATGAATGAGCAAACACACAGATAAGAAGATGCCGGGCACTCCCAGCCCCAAGATCCCAGGAGACAACAGGGCCCAACTCAATCCAGGTCTAAATATAAGGCTGCTCTTCTATCTCAAAATGCTGAGGCCTTAAGCTGGAGGTTGCTTCAAACCTTGTAACTTTCCTTATGATACTAAAAGATGCTCATTGCCATGAATAATCTAATCAAACACTGCTTTTTCAAGGCTGTAGCCCAGAGAAAGTAACTACATGCAGAGAAGAGAGGAGACCACTGGCTGCCGCAGCCTCGCCTCATTAGTAACTGACCCAAGTACCTTTTCTGCTGGTCCCATTCCCATGCACCTCAGACCCCACAACAA
The DNA here is from genome assembly GCA_963574635.1 of Cheracebus regulus. Taxonomy (NCBI): domain Eukaryota; kingdom Metazoa; phylum Chordata; class Mammalia; order Primates; family Pitheciidae; genus Cheracebus; species Cheracebus regulus. The sequence continues at coordinate 100,199 of CAUYQU010072302.1, forward strand.
ACTGACAGGAAACCTACAGCTTCCTTTGCAGAAATGTACCCACTTCGGCCAAGCCGCCAGGTGCCCACCCCAAGGGATTGCTAGTGGGAGCTGCTTCAACTTCAGCCTTCAACGAGAACCATTCTTAGGGAGCAAATATCTGGTGGAGAAGGGGCTTTTTCTTTGTACTATACACCAGTTAAGAAACATCCATTTATTCGAAGAACAGTAGCCAATACCGACAAACCAGCAGTGTTTATTACAGCCTGCCGCCTGGATTTCAGAACCATCACACATAGCAAAGGAGACAGGTATGAGGCCGCACAAGAGGCAGCTTGAGGCTGTCACTTGGACTCCTCAGGTCCACAGATGCCTGGACCCCAGCCCCTGGCAACCAGGTCACTGACGCACTAAGAAGTCCCAGCTCCCTGGAAGGTGACAGGAGAAACAAAGGCAGAGGCCCTTAGGAGGACCTGTTCCCTTGCCTGGCAGGCTGAGCAGACCCTGGGGACAGGCAGAGTTAACCCTCCAGAGAGCCTTCCAGAGCCTCAGACAGCCCCAGGGCTTTTTTTCAACAAAGAGGACTCACAATGAACAGGAACACTTGGCCCTTTCATTCCTCACCAGAAATGAGAGCTCTGCTCAAGAAGCCTAAGAAGGCCAAATTTAGCAACCCCTGTATTAATTGTGCTTGAAAAAGGCTCCGGTCGCTATGGCTGCAGGCCAAGGGTGGTCCCAGCACTACAGCCAACCACTTCTGCTAGGTGTGGTCATGCCACAGAGGCCAAATTCGAGATGGCAGTTTGAAGAAAATAGCTTCAGTCCAGGAGCCACCGACTCAGTGGTGAACAGGAGGAGGTAGGAAGAAAAACATATAGCCCAAAGAAGAGCTGCTCTGATTCCCTGAGGAGAGCCCAAATATCTGCCAGACACCGGTTCTGTGCACTTAGCATTGTGCTTCAGGACGCTCCTCCCTGCAAAAACCAAGATGGCCCAGGTGTATGAAAATGAGCACACCACTGAAAATCAGGAGATGGGCGTTTAGTGGCCTCAGTCTACCATGAGTTTTGTGACTGTGACCTCCCTGGACCTCGATTTATTCACCTAAGTCTGATGCAATCATGTCAGCATCATCCCCTCACAGGATCATTCCATGAGATCAGATGAATCCAAAAGCTTTTTAGACCAAAATGTAAATGACTCCTCCTGGTGTCCCTCACCCAGGCACTCACAGCTCCGCATACCCAGACACAACCTGACTACACTGAGCAGCCCTCTGGCTCTTTCCAGGGCCCTAGCCCCATTGCCTGAAGATGCAGGTAAAACAGGTGAGTGGGTTCAAAGCACATGACTCCCCAAGGTAAGTGGGACCACAGGCTTCTGTGTGGGTCCTGGATAAGAGTGAAGACTGCTCAAGTGAAGCCAGAAGTCCCAGCTCGGTAGCACACAATGACCACAAAGCTGACAGCTCAGAGCTGGTCACATCCCTTGGGACTGAGTGGCCTGTGATGCCAGCCATCTCAGAAGAGGGTGGAGTGGGGGAAGGATACCACTCAGAATGTTGAGCAAATCCCCACACTGCCAGAGTTCCTGGGGCCTCCAATAGAGAAGAGCAAGGTCCTGACTTCCACGTTGCCCAACGCAACAGCCTTCGCAGGCGAGGGTCCCTTGGTAGCCTACAGGCTGTCATGTCAGCTGCTTAACTAAGGGGTGCCAGGGGAGTAAATGATCTCACTGACACTTTGCTCCACATACAAAATAAGTCACTTACCCCAGTTCTTCACAGAAGGTCACCAGGGCATCAAAGGCCACGATACTGGCTTTATCGGATGCTTTGTTCCCTCTCTTTTCCTGGGGACAAAAAAATGACCACTTAGCAAGTCTTAGAGAATTGGACTGCCTTAGAGCCACAAAAAGTAATGAGGAGGCCAGGCACAGTGGCTCACACCTGCAATCCCAACACTTTGGGAGGCTGAGGCAGGCGGATCATTTGAGGTGAGGAGTTCGAGAACAGCTAGGCCAAATGGTGAAACCCTGCCTCTACTAAAAACACAAAAAAATTAGCCAGGCATGGTGGCGCATGCCTGTAGTCCCAGCTACTCAGAAGGCTAAGGCAGAAGAATTGCTTGAACCCAGGAGGCGGAAGTTGCAGTGAGCCAAGATCATGCCATTGCACTCCATCTCAAAAAAAGAAAAAAAAGTAATGAGGGAGAAAAATATTAAATGACAGTAATAAAGCCACTTACAAAAGTATCCCCAAACCTGACTATATATCATAACCATGGACTACTGAACTGAATTTTCTGGGATGAGCTTTTGAGCGTTTCTGAAAAGGTTCTCAGGAGATTCTCATGTAAAGGGCCCATGGACTGGCATTTGGGAAGCACTATATAATATGACCCATTTTAATAACAGTAAATACATGCACCAATGTTGCATACTTAACATACGTATGAACATATATATTTCAGTATATATTGGAGGGAGATATATTAAAATGTTAAGTGATTATTTTTGACAAGCTTAAAACATGAATTTAAAATACAATTTATGTGTTACTGGATGGCAACAAACAGAAAAAACAAGATAAATAAATAAATAAATAAAATACAATTTATAAAATGCTTTATCTATGGCCGGGCGCAGTGGCTCACACCTGTAATCCCAACACTTTGGGAGGCCAAGGAGGTGGGGAATCACCTGAGGTCAGGAGTTCGAGACCAGCCTGGCCAACATGGTGAAACCCCATCTCTACTAAAAATACATAAATTAGCTAGGCATGTTGTTGCACACCTGTGATCCCAGCTACTCAGAAGGCTGAGGCAGGAGAATCACTTGAACCCAGGAGGCGGAGGCTGCAGTGAACTGAGATCACAGCACTGCATTCCAGCCTGGGCAACAGAGCGAGAGTCCATCTCAAAAATAAATAAAATAAAATGCTTGATCTGTTAACTCAGAAGCCCAGGGTGTGGGGTGGGGGTGGGCGGCTGTCAGCTATACCAGGAGAGCAAGATGGCAGGGGTATGACCCTCCCTCCCAAGCCTGTCTGTTGGCACCCTCATCCAACTGAAAGGACAGTCTCACCTTGGGCCAGGAACCACTATTAGGTGAGGGATGGGCACTATACATTTTGAATATGGACACTTGATCAGGGCAGTGGAACTCTAAAGATGGCAGCCAACTTCCTTCTTTGCCCACTCCTGAAGGTAATTCCCCTCTTACTGACAGAAGCTGTTACAGCTCTGCTCAGAGACAGTTCCTGGCTTCACTCTGTTATAAGCCTGTCTATGGACTTGTGGCTGAATCAACTAGCAGAACGGTGAGCATTTGTGAGTGATGTCATTATGCATCAGTGGCCTTTTTTGTGTACATGTCTATTTGCCAACACATCCTTTTAAAATACTGTGAATTATTTTTTAATACAGAAAAGAAAAAGAAAAAAAGGCCGGGGGCAGTGGCTCACACCTGTAATCCCAGTACTTTGGGAGGCCAAGGTAGGCTGATCACTTAAGGTCAGGAGTTCGAGACCAGCCTGGCCAACATGGTGAAACCCCATTTCTACTAAAAATACAAAAATTAGCTGGACCTCCTAGGCTCAGGTGATCCTTCCACCTCAGCCTCTAGAGTAGCTGGGATTACAGTGGCGGGAACCTGTAATCCCAGCTACTTGGGGGGCTGAGGCATGAGAATCGTTTGAACTTGGAGGCAGAAGTTGCAGTGAACCAAGTTTGTGACACTGCCCTCCAGCCTGGGCAACAGAGACTCTATCTCAAACAAACAAAAAAAAACGAGACACTGATATTGGAGACATCGTCTACTGTGTTTCTGCTTTGGGCAGGTAACTCACCCCCACCAACACCACCAACACACACAAATACACACAGATTCTGTACCTGCAACTTTCCAAATAGGTTTACAACACGATTTCTTATGAAATCTCTATTTTCCTTATTACGACTATGTCAACAGAGTTTAGAGCTAAACCGAGTGATTGCATTTTTATATTTCCTATGATCACATTTCCTCTCTTGTATAACTGTGTTTCCCCTGAAATTAGTATCTTTGCTTTTTTCTATTCACTTAGATTTCAGTATGTCATTAACTCACCCCTAACAGTCCTAACAAAATGAACAGTTGATTTTGACAGGAGCCAGAGATGCCGGCTCCTGGAGTCTTCTGCCCCTAGTGCAATCTGGACTGTTTCCCGTAGGCCTGTGACACAGCTATCTTTCAGGACTACCCTCCAATACTGTCCTGTGCCAAGATTACTCCTGGGTAAGTCTCCATCTTTGCTTTCTAGGTTTACTGCCTCTTTACAATGGAGAACATCCTTTAATAGCTTCTGAGACATGACATACTGGGGAAGGTTTTTCAGACCTTTGTATCTGAAAATGTCTTATTTCCTTCAAGTTTCCACATACAGCATTAAATATTTATTTATTCATTATTTATTTAGGAAACAGAGTCTTGCTCTGTTGCCCAGTCTGGAGTGCAGTGGCATGACCATAACTTACCACAGCCTTGAATTCCTGGGCTCAAGCAATCCTCCCGGCTCAGCGTCCTGAGTAGCTAGGACTACAGGTGCATATTACCATGCTCAGTTAATTTTTATTATTATTTTTTTGAAACAGGGTCTCAGTCTGTTACCTAGGTTGGAGTGCAGTAGTATGATCTCAGTTCACTGCAGCCTTGACCTCCTGAGCTCAAGTGATCCTCCCACCTCAGCCTCTCAAGTAGCTGGAACACACACCCAGCTAATTTTTAAATATTTTGTAGAGATGAAGCCTTATTACATTGCCCAAACTAGTCTCAAACTCCTGGCCTCAAGAAATCCTCTCATGTCATTTTCCCGAAGTGTTGGGATTACAGGCATGAGCTACCTCAGCCAGCCTAAATTTGAGCATCTTTAAATGTGTCGTTTGATAAACTTTTCTGGGAACTTTGTTTTCATATTCTTTGCTTTTCATATCCTTTTTTTTTCTTGTCCATAGGTAAAAGCTGTTTATTCTTTTTTTTTTTTTTAGAGATGGGGTTTCTCCATGTTGGCCAGGCTGGTCTCGAACTCCTGACCTTAGGTGATCCACCCACCTCGGCCTCCCAGAGTGCTGGGATTACAGGCGTGAGCCACCGCACCCAGCATAAGCTGTTTACTCTTTTGTTTGCCTTGTATATTAAAATATACCCAGATTTACCATTTATCTATTGACATTGTTTATGGTATCCTTTGCCATATTTCATATTTTCAGGTTTTATAGAAATTTAAAAGTTTTTATATATTTAATATACAGCAGGCTGGGCACAGTGGCTCATGCCTGTAATCCCAACACTTTGGGAGGCCAAGGCAGGTGGATCATGAGGTCAGGAGATCGAGACTATCCTGACCAACATGGAGAAACCCCATCTCTACTAAAAATACAAAAAATTAGCCAGGTGTGGTGGCATGCGCCTGTAGTCCCAGCTACTCAGAAGGCTGAGGCAGGAAAATCATTTGAACCAGGAAGGCAGAGGTTGCAGTGAGCTGAGAGTGTGCCACTGCACTCCCGCCTGGTGACAGAGCGAGACTCTGTCTCAGAACAACAACAACAACACAATATACAGCTATCTGGGTTTCTAATTTTCATTATAAAAGTATCCTCAGTTCTAGATTACACATTGGACTACATTTTCTTGTAAAATATTGCTTATTATTTCAATGTTGGTCCTTAATCTGTCTGGAATTTGTTTTTTCTTTGGTTGTTTTTGAGACAGGGTTTCTGCTGCCCAGGCTGGAGTGCGGTGATGGGATCACACCTCACTGTAGCTTCAACCTCCCAAGCTCAAGCAATCCTCCCACCTCAGCCTCCTGAGTAGCTGAGACCACAGGCTGGCACCACCATGCCAGGCTAATTTTTGAAATTTTTGCAGAGATGGGTTTTCACCATGTTGCCCATCCTGGTCTCAAACTCCTGGGCTCAAGTGATCCACCTACCTCAGCCTCCCGAAGTGCTGGGATTACAGGCATGAGCCACTGCACTTGGCTCCAGAGCTGGTTTTCTCCTGATGAGATCTGAGTTTTCTTTATCTAAACCAATGGTTGTCAACCCTGGCCATGTATTAAAAGCTTTTTTTTTTTTTTTGAGATGGAGTTTCGCTCTTGTCGCTCAGGCTAGAGTGCAACGGCGAGATCTCAACTCACCGCAACCTCCACCTCCCAGGTTCAAGTGATTCTCCTGCCTCAGCCTTCTGAATAGCTGAGACTTCAGGCATGTACCACCATGCCCAGCTTATTCTGTATTTGTTAAGCAGAAACGGGGTTTCTCCATGTTGGTCAGGCTGGTCTCAAACTCCCAAATTCAGGTGATCAGCCTACCTTGGCCTCCCAAAGTGCTGAGATTACAGGTGTGAGCCACCATGCCCAGCCTACTGGGGAGCTTTTTGAAAAAATTATTGTTAACAGCTTGTAACAATTATTCCTAGGTATTTTACAACTTTTATTGTTGCAAATTAAGGTTTTTGTTTGTTTCTGTTTGTAGGTATTTATGGTAATGTGGAGAAAAGTTACTGATTTTTTTCCTTAGATTTCATCTGATCATCTAACTAGAGAAAAGCTACCAATCTTTTTTTTTTTTCTTTATTAAGATGGGGTTTCACCATGATGGCCAGGCTGGTCTTGAACTCCTGACCTCAGGTCATCCACCCACCTCGGCCTCCCAAAGTGCTAGGATTACAGGCGTGAGCCACC